>MU224311.1:2054281-2084080 GCA_018584345.1 Thuja plicata | reverse complement strand
CCTTTCTAACCAATTTATATTAAAAGCATCAAACATTTCAAGTTGATCCCAAATAGCATGTTTGTACATTTTCAATCTATCATTCTTCACAGCATATTTAGATCTGACTTGTGCTACCACCAACTCAAAATCACCATAAACTTTTAAACATTTTATACCATGTTTGATAGCAATTTCAAGTCCTAAGAATAAAGCCTCATACTCTACAGTATTGTTTGTACATTGGAAGTCTAATAGAAATGAGTACTTAAAATTTGTACCTGATGGAGATATCAACAATACTCTTGCCCTCGATCCTTACTTAGAGCAAGCACCATCAAAGTACATTTTCCATAATCCATCTTCTTGCAAGATTAATTCCCTGTTCAAAGGGTCAGCTTCTTGATCTTTATATTCATCTTTTTTCATTCTAAAATTTTCCATGTCTATATCAATGCAATAGTTTACATTAGTATCCTCATATTTTTCTATCATATGGGGAGTTCGGCTCTCCCTCAAGACATTAACATTTTCTCTAGAAATGTTGAAAGTAGCATATGATAAATAATTTTGTATACTACCCCCCATTTAAGCACTCCATTTCCTTGATAACAACATGCCATAATGAGGTGGTATGTCAACCACAAGGACATTCATAGTCATCACTACATCACGACAAACTGCTAGTCTATAAGGCATAGCCTCAATAGTACCAATTATAGGGACCTCTCTAGAATCCATAGCTCTACATCTGCCATGAGGTGTGTCAACTTGTAGCCCCATTGCCTTCATAATTTCAACTCGCATAACTGTATTTGAGGCTCCTAAATCAATCATAGAATTCTTGAGCATTTTATCATTAATTATCAATGAGAGAAAAAATGGGTCAACAACTTTTGGAGAAGAAGTTGCATTTAGGAATATTTGAGGAATTTTAGATGTTAACACCTCTAGTTCATTTCCCTTGGTATTTGTCTTCTTAGAAACCTCCACTAGACTCTAAACCTTTATTGTGGGTACACTGTTAATAATGACATTAATTTTTCCTTATGTTCCTTGATCCTCATGATCATTTCTAGAAATGGAACCTTAACTGTCATTTGGGACAGGCATTGACCCATATCTACTGGAGTATATCTCATATCTGAACACTTTGATTTTTCAATAATAACATCATTTTCTTCATTGTGTTCCTTTTGAACTGACTCTTGAGCTACATTTGGCTCTATGGCTTTTGTAACAATCTTGACCTTGTGTTTATTTACACTTTCATTAGGTCCTTCTTTTTTCTGAACATACTTAGGGTTGTCCTTATTTTCCTTTATAAAGACACCTGAAGGTTGGCTACCAGCACCACCTACCACCCTGTTCCTCAAGTGGTAATTGCTTCTAGCTTTATTTACTAAATCAGCAGTGATTCTAGCTTTCTCTTCATCTGAAGCTTTCCTTATGAGTGGAACATCCTGACCATCTTGAGCATAACATCTTATACTATCATTAGTTTCATCAGTTTCACTATCAGATAAGATCTGTTGGTGATAATTCTCAATCCTTTTTTGTGACACATAGGAATCGTGATTTTCCTCCTCACTATTTGAATCAACATCATGGCATGAAAATGTATTTGTCATACTATGATCATAGTGTTCCCCCTCATCTTTTTCCTATTCATCACTTGCTCTTAAATCTAAGGAGGCAACACAAAATTTGTGGTTATGAGGGGCGTCACAAGCCTCACACCAAGTCTCCTCATTGCAAAAATGGACAAAATTTCTATGAAGGGGCCTGGAGTCTTATTGTCTATTTTTTCCCTTTTAGGTGTAATAACAAGCTTTCCATCTTTGAACTAAGTTCCATATGGATGATTTTGCATTCTATTCTGAGGATTGTAAGTAGTATTGTAAGAAGGTCTATTATTCTGAGGAGCCCTATATTCTTTATATTCTGGCTCTTTCAGGTTGCTCTTACTAAACCTTGCATCATCCCTTCTAGTTAACTTACCAGATACTCTTCTGTTCATTTCAATATTGACTACTATTTTATAAGCATTAGTAAGAGTTCTAGGGTTTTTATCTCTTAGAGCATATCCCATCTTGGAATCAAAAGCATTTAAATAAGTTGCTAAACATACCTCTTCATCTAGCTTTATCTTCTGGAATAGTTTGTGCATAGCTCTTTGAAACCTCGTGTTAAAGTCAGTAAACTCTTCATTGTAATTTTTCTTGATATTATTGAGCTCATTCAATAAAAATCCTTTATTTGTTTTGTCTCCATACTAATCTTTAAACAATTCAATCAACTCATCCATAGAAACAATAGAGCCATTAGCAAGACTTCTAAACCATTCTCTTGCATCCTCAACTAAGGACTGAAAAAATAACTTCATTAATACATCTTCATGGGTGACATTCAAGTCATCAACAAAGTCAATGAATTTCCTTAAATGTGTCTCACACGAAATTACATTATTACCTGCAAACTTTGGGAGCTTTCCTCCTATATCACCCACATCTCTAGGAAAAGAATTAGCGTATCCAGGGATACCAACAAAATCAAATTGCTTGTACCTCTTAGTATGTAGTGGTTTCCTTTGAAAACCATCATCTTCTTTGGAATTAGTATCTTTTCCTTTAAAAGCTATAGAATTCTCTGGTCCAGTACGAGAATATTTTGAAGATTGCAAAAAATCTATCTTTTTCTTCATTTCAATTGTGGTAGCTTCCATTTGTGCTTTTTCAAACATTTTTTCCATAGTTTCTTTTTCAATTCTCAATTTTTCTAAATCAATCTCTAATTTAGATATTTGTTCTACCAAAGGCTTATAAGGTTTAGGTTCTTGATCTCTACATTCACCCATTTTTTGTTTACCCTTATTTATTTGTAAAATAGAAGCTTTATGAGTGAATGGTATTTCTTGGTCCTTCTGAGACCTCTCTGTATCTTTCATAGTCTGGTGTTTTGATAGTCTTTTTCTATTGTTATCAAGATCCTTATGATAATTTATTTTCTTTCTCATCTCTCTTTCCTTTTTCATTTGTTGAACTAGGGCGAGCTACTTCAAAATGAACTTCTCTTCATTTGCTAGCATATCAGAAGGGGCATCTTCTGAATTTGGACTAGGTGTAGTAATCTCCTCTCTCTCATTTGAAGTAGAAGTGACTGTGGGTGTTTCCAATACTCTTTCAATAGCCTCCTCATATTCTGAGGTATTTCCATCATGAGAATGCTGATTAGTATTCATATCTCTCCTGATATGAACCTCTTTATCTTTTAAAGGGGTTTCATCCATATTGACTTGATTTCTCTTTTTCCTCCAAGACACTCCAATCCTTAAGGATGATGGGATTCCCTCATATAATACCCTTTCAGGATCAGTTCTTACCCTTGACCTAGTATTCATTTTGAAAGACATATATTTCTTTTGCACTAATCTCAGAGATGTTCCTTTTAGACTCACCACCCAATAACTCAGGATGAATACTTATCAAGAGGGTACCTTAACAATAACGACAAGTATAATTTGAAAAAAAGTTAAACTTTTAAGTGCCATAGATTCTGAGTACTTGGGAAAGAGATATTCTTCAAATTCTTAACAAAAATTTAAAATCTCTAGAATCCCCAGCAGAGTCGCTAATTTGTTAGGCGACTCGGATGGGCTAACTCAACTGCAATTAAAATTTTTAAAATGTAGAACACCAGATATTTCTGAATACTTCAACAAGACTTTACAATCTATATTCCCCAGTGGAGTCACCAATTTGTTAGCACTTCTTCTTGCAACACTTACCTAATGATGACAGTATACCTTATATACTCGAATGCAACTTCTTTTAGGCAAGAGAAAGGATAATTTCTAAGGATTGGATAATATCCTTCTTCATTTTTTAGTTCCACAGACTCAGGCAGGTTTTACCTTTTAAAGATTACTGATATCTCAACCTATGTATTTGGTGGATTATTTCATTCACTGGTTATGTACCTAAAACCTCACTGTAACAACTTATAAAACACTTTAGATATTGTAATGATTAGTTTGAAGCAGAGTATTACAAGCCAGGCTATGGTTTTGAGAACATAAACCAATGAGACAAGGATTTGCATCCTTCTTCCTTTTGATTTTAGGAGGGATAACCTAATGATTCACTCTCTAAAGAATCACTAAAATGGACACTGTCCTATTGACATAAGTCCTTGATGAGTTCAGCTCATTTGTTTTTGTAACAGATGTGTATCAAATAATTTTGAATGTTTTGAAAACTTGGATGATGATAGATTATCAGATCAAGACCTAGATCAGTGCCTATCCTTTGGGTTACAGAGTCAAAAGCTTAAAGTCTCACAAAAACAAAATACTGTAAGCTGCCTTACAACCTACCTACAATTAGGATAAGTTGCCTTACAAATTATTTGATTACCTCTAAAATACTGTATCAAATCTTTAAATAGTGATATGCTTCCCAAAACTACTCACAAAACTTAGTTCTTTGCAATGAAAGAAACTTGCAAGTAATTAAATAGTCACCTTGTAACCAAAATGCTTCAGACTGCCTTACAACCTTAAGAATGAAAAATCATACATAGGAAATAAAGAGACAACAATAGAGAAGAGTAAAATTGCACCATATTTTATTGATGTAATCCTTCTTTCATACATGAAAAAGGTTTGAAGCTTGAAAGAACACAGACACAAATTTAGAAAGACTGATTTTTACAATATATTTCATTCTCACCTTAAAATACAACTACCTTCTATATATATAGGTCTTCAACCATATTTTTATCCTTTTCAAAAGGATGCTACAAGCTTTGGATGGTCTCAAAAAACCTAACCCTAAAACTACATAAGAGAAAAAAAGAAAGAGAGAGAAAAAGCGGTGGAATGACCAAGTCAAAATATGAAAACATATATTCTTTGTTCTTCTCCCAATCTAGAAACTTTAATCTAATAGAATACATAGTAGATGGCAGTATTTATGTCGAGTCTGGATGACCATGCTCACATATTCACGTACACTCTCCTTTTGAAATAACTGACTTCTTCATCTTCAATAGTGTGGTGCCAAGTAGTCACCCTTACTCTTCATCCAGGATTTCTTCTTTAACTACTGGCTTCTTTCTCTTGGGAATGGTCATCAATTCCCATGCTTTCACTTCATCATCTGATGGCCATTTGAAGTCTTGATTACTCTGTATCTGTACCTTTTTCCTGTCCCATCTAGCATCAGTGATGTTCTTTACATCTACTAGAAACTTGTTGATGTCAGTTTCGGCCTTGAAAGTTTCATCCAATATCTTATTGAATCCATCTCTGTCCACATCTATCCCAAAAATAAATGCCTCATCACTAGACAATTTTCTATTAAATTCATTCCTCCAGGAATCTAAGGCCTTTACTTGATCATCATCTCCCCTTAAGGAAGGAACAAATTTATTAAAGTCATCATAAAAGAGGGTTAATTTTACCTGTATTTGATTCAATTTTCCCTTAAAGAATGGGAGAGCAATATTGACCCTTTTGATCTCATCTTCAACTTCTATCACTATCTCTGGCAAATCTAATCTTAGGGCTTGCAAAGATGCTAGCTTTTCAAACAATTGTACCCGAGTAGACCATTTAGTAAAATAGGGGTTCAAAATAGCCATATGCCCCATCACCTCTATATGAAAAGATGGCAACTTATTATAGGCATTGAGTACAACATCAGTCTTATCTTTCAAAATATCAATTCTATGTTGTAACACACCTCTTAATGCTCTCAAAGCAATTGCATTTCCTTTCTCTCCCTCAACCTTTTCCTCAACCACCTCTTAAGACTTTTCCTTGTCTTCAATTTGCAGGGGCTATGGCTGCATAGGCACATACATCACCTCAGGTTTCTCTTCCAATTCTTTCATTAATATTTTTATTACCAGATCTTGCTGGTGTACTTGTATATGACACAACTCTCTATCTTTTGCCAATGCACTTGTCTCTTCTAACAATGTGCTGCACTTATCAAACAACTATTTAGTTTTGTCTTCATTTAGGTGAGCCAAGTGTGTCACGATTTGGGATATTTCCAAATCCAAGGTATTCTACATTGTCCACACCATCTAACTACCAACCATGTTTTCCTAGATATTCACCACTTGGGGCTTTTGATCTTTTGGGCACAGGCTCCACATTGCAAAGGCTTTAGACTTTGGGCTATACCCAAATCCTTTTATCACATCTCCCATCTGAACTTCACTGGCCATTTTGAGATTTGGCTATTTTCTAATCTGGTCAATGATGAAGGTAGATGCCAAATCCCAGCCCTCAGCCAACAATATGCCACTACCTAGCACCAATTTCCTGGCCTCCTCAGGTGAAATGTCCTCACCTTAAGGATCATAAGACTGCAAAGCCACCAATGCCTCATTTGTTATGGTCTCCTTACCATCAACTATCAATTGAGCTTTTATCTTCTCTTTCTTGTACCATCTCAGGAAGTCTTTAAACTCCTCAGTTTTAAAAAAGTTGTCATCATTAAAAAATTCTTGCTGATGGATTAGTCTTTCATCAACACAGGTCTTAAGAGGCAATTTAACATTATCCTGCAAATCAAGCTATTGCTTCTTGCCTTCCCTAATTTCTTTCCTTAGGTTATGATCATATAACCTATTTCTAGGTACTAGGGCTTTAGCCTTATCCCTTTTCTTATTTTTCCCTTCAATTGAAGATTTACCTATTTCTAATTTTTGCCTCTTAGTAGTAGGCTCTTCTACATCATCTAGTTGAGTCACCATTGTCAAATAAACAATGTGGCCCTCTATTCCCTACAACTATGGTACTTCAGCAACATTTTGCTGTGGTGGAGCATACCTAGTAGGACATGCATAATCGCTGTCACTACTACTATCATACTCAAACTCTGAGTGATCCGGCCCATGGGCACCTTTCTTGTCAATAACAGTCTCAAATTTTTCTGTGAGCACATAATAGTTGTCTATAATGGCCTTAATATTGTCAAAATATGGGAGATCAGGGTAAAAACCCCCAAAAGCCATCCCATTTCTCTTTATTTGTCTTTCAAGATTTAACAACTCTTGAATCCTCATTCTTCTTGTCTGAATTTCATCTTCATCTAAAATGTTCCTTGTTGCATCTTCCTCTATCCATTCACAGTGAACATTGGTATTGGGGATTGTAGGAGTATACAATTTTCTCACCCCTATCATAAAACCTTTTGGTTCAATATATCTATAAGGGGCTACCCCCATTCTGCACCCCTCCAACCACTTTCCCACTGCATCAATAGCACCTTTTCCAATTGTAAAATTAAAGATTTTGAATTGCCTAGGGGTCAAAGTCCCCTTTTTGTGTGGTGCAAAATGCTCATTGTCTGTTAACAAGAGCTGCCATATAAACTCCATTGCAGCCACTCTTGCTGGTACATAGTAGGGTAAGAGATGAGGTGGGTGGATACACCCATATACCCTGATGATTGTATAATTTTCTTCCAAGAAGAAATCACCCTAATTATGCTTTCCTTCCCACTTATCTGTGTATTCATGTGGCCTCAGCAGTTGCATAATCTTCAGTGGGACTCTTGTTCTGTTGATGCCCAAACTGTGTACTATTGGATATACAATCCAATTCTAAAAAGCACAATAATCATAGTCCTTAGACGTGTAATTCCAAACCCTCACCCAAAATTGGATAGGATTCGGTCCTTCTTGGTAAAACCTCTGAGGGGCTAAATTTTCCACATCCATGATCACAAAATTGAAATACAACAGGAGATGAATAAGGATGGAGTAGTGTAAGAAATTGAGCTCCTTCTCCTTTGGATCTTTCATCTTCTTCTGAGTGGCAATGAAACCCTCATGCATCTCATCAATGATATGCTGTATGTAATCATAAATAGTACTGGAATGCACCTCTTGTAAATATAGCACCATCATCAAAATGCCAACATTAGTCTTCTCTGCTTCTCCATCTATCCCTAGCACTCTACATAGGGCATAGGAAATATACTTAATATAGAAGTGTAAATCCTTATAATAATATGGGCTTGTCCTAGACATAGGATCTAAATACTTCCTCACTTCTTTCAACATATGTTTGTGCAACTGGCCTCTAGCAATTCCAGGCTTCAAACTATATCTCTGTGTCTGCTTCATCATGTCATTTCTGGTAGACATAGTGCTATATAAGCCAAAGGCTTGCATGAATGAATTTTTGTTTAGGATTAGTAGGGCAGTGCCATCATTCCTTTTGATTATTTTGGACAAAACATCATAATGACTGGCAAGATCTAGGAACAAGTCTACATCTACGTAGACATTAGGAACAATTAATCTAGCTAAACCATAGGTCCAAGGGTTTGACACTGGGATAGCTTTATCAGAATTATTATAAAAGTAATTGAAAAGTGGAAAACCTGTTGTTCTTGGAGTGTCATTATCTCATATATCTCGATAATCATCAATGAGCACATTGGAATTTTCTCTTTTGTTCTTAGTTGAGCCAGGAAGCAATCTGAGGAATTCATCAGAGTAATTTACTTTTCTCTTTGCCTCCTCCTCTGCCTTCTCACTTCCACCACTGGTTGAAGCTACACTGACTGCTCTGCTCATGTTTACCATGCCTTAATCTCTTCTTCTTTACCGATATTGAAACAAATCTACCACTGAGATTCACCGATTGCCCTGTGCACAATTCTCTTGAAATAATGAGCTTTAAGCAACAGAAAACCCTGCAATCTTCTAAATTTTTTCTCTGTCAGAATACTTAGCTCTTATCATTTTGGAATTCTGAAAGCAAGATGAATGAAAATGAATACACAATAAACTCCTTATAGTAACCGTTTGTAGTACACAACTCATGATTTTGAGAACATCAATTATGTCTTTAATTCAACATACTGCAAACTTGATTGAAAACCTAGCCGTAGTTCCATGAGCATGAAAGGAAATCAAATTCATAAAATTGAATCCTTTGAAAAACCCTAAAAAATTCAAATGAGCTGACATATCTTCCTGTGATTGGCTAACTGTCATACATCTCAACTACCATTTTCTACATAGTAATCAAAATCTAAGCCTGTGATTGGTTGATGAGTGATTCAGACTGTCATATCTGATACTACCGCCTTTTCTTAAAATTTGGTATCAAGCAACCATGTGACTGCATAGAATTTCTCTGTCACTGAACCCAGTCCCTAACCCATGATTTCTCTGGAGACATAGTGACTACACAACTTTCCTTACCTTTGTTAACCAAAGTTATCATTTGGCAGTCACACAACAATGAAGAAATCAAAGTTGCCAATGGTTATTACTAACTCACATTCTTTTCAGAGACTATGCAACTAACACTCACTTTTAGCTTTCACGGTTATCACCTGAGTCACCAAATGTTTTCTTTTCTTCGCCAGATTGCACGACTGCCCTTAGTCGCCCGATCACAGAATACAAATGTTAAGTGTTAAAACTTCTTGAGACAATGCGACAGGTACTATGCCTTTTTATTTTATCTGACGACTTTGTGACATACCTTTAGCTGCTAAGTCAGGAGGACTTTTCATTTTGGGCTCTTTTATTCTCAAACTTGGTGACCACCATAGGATCTTTTAATTTCTTCATCTGACGGTTGTCGCCTAATCGCTAAGAAATTCATTATAACCTTAAAAGCTTCTGAGACTTTGCGACAAATAGAAGCCCCTAAAGAGTCTCGTAGTCACTGAATAAGTTTTTTCCTTTTGGTGATCATGTGATATGTCTTCGAAATCCACTTACCTTCTGACACATGTCTTATTGCATATTGAAAGTTGAGTCATCTCGTGAATCTGGCGACAACCCGACTGTGCCTTTTCCCAAATTGCATACGGTCTGTTGCAAAGTCTCAGAAACTTTGACTTAACTGCCATCCTTTCTAGAGACCATGCGACTAAAGCCTTGCTCAACATACTTAACCTCAAACCCATCTGGAAATTATGTGACATAAAGAGGTCATGATGTCTTGTGATAAACCCTTAACTATTGATAATTTCTTGTGACATCACGACTTATCTGTGGGTCCCTTCATATACTACTAGCATGTTCACTGATCCCACGACTATGCAATACAAACTAAATTGTGAAGTATGGGAATGCCAAAGGAATATTCTAATGTTGAAAGAGACTACGTGACACAAGCTAATCACTATGTCTAGGAGAAAATGGAATATTCCATTTAAGTTATGCGACTAAGTGATTAGAATATAACACATGACTTAATGAAAGCAAAAAGGTAACTGCGAAACATAAGCGAAAAACACCTTAGGATTTATTTTCAATTCAGAGCACCAAATAAGACCTAGGGTTTCAAGGTTTTTACACATTGTCATAGATTCATACTTGAAAACCTAAAAACCTTGACAGGAAAAAAAAAGCATAAGGACTAAGAAACTTATGTTTTAAACATGAAAACAGAGAGAGAAGACCACAAAAATTAGGGAAACAAGCCAAAACTTGGAATACAACCAACAGTGCCCCTGATGTTGTTGTAATAGTGATGGTACTATCATAATTTTGACACACGCATGATTATAAAGAAAAAAAAAAAGAAAAGAAAACAAAAAGAAAGTCTCATTTCTAATTTTTCATGATCGCATACCATCATGCATGAAGAGGGCCCTAACTATGGAAGATTGGAAACTTGGCATAATGGAAGCCACAACTTGAGGTAGGAATTTGATATTTGTTTTATCATTAACTCAATTTCATTTTGATGGATTTTTTTGATTTAATGACAAAATATGAATGTTACTACTGGCATTTTTTACATCTTTGCATTTGGAATGCTTGATGACCCACGAGCTTTGAGACCTAGGTCATCATTGCTATTACCTTCAAGGAATTCTATGAAGTGTTTGATCTCTCTTTATTTTTTTTCTATTGATATTCACTATGTGGTACTCCCCATTTATGATCATTTCATGAGGAAATGCCTTGATGGCTCGTGGGCTACAAGCTATGGCACATGCATTGTTTATGAGCTCACTCTTTAATACTCACATTGTTTACATCTTTGCATTTGGAATGCTTGATGACCTATGAGCTTTGAGAGCTAGGGAATCATTTATATTACCTTCAATGTATTGTGTGAAGTATTTGGTCTCTCTTTATTTGTTTTTCTTTTGATATTCACTATGTGGTACTCCCTGTTTATGATCATTTCATAAGGAAATGTCTTGATGGATCACAGGGTGCAAGCTAGGGCATCATGCATTTTTTATGAGCTTATTGTTTAATATTGGCATTAGTTACATCTTTTGCATTTGGAATTCTTGATGACCCACGAGCTTTGATAGCTAGGGCATGGTTGCTATTACCTTCAAGGCATTATGTCAAGTGTTTGATCTCTCTTTATTTGTTTTGTTATTTATATTAACTATATAGTACTCCCCGTTTATGATCATTTCATGAGGAAAAAATGGTATCTTCTTTCCTTTCTATAGCATTCTTCTAAGTGCACATGTCTTGTAGCATGGTTTTTCTTTCAGAAGTGTATGGCTTGACTATGCACATGCACAATTATAGATGAATATTAGTAATAGGATGTCATTCATTGCTTAGATCTTCTTGATCTAACCCCCATCTTTTTTTTCTTTGCAGGTTCTGGATCACACATGAGCACACTGTATTCATACCTAGGTCAAAAATTCAACACTTCAGGCAATGTTTGGTACCGTTATTATTTATGTTCATCCTCTTGTGTATGCCTGTGCTCTTGCATATTCTTATGAAAGTTGGCTATGCTCACAATATCCTAGATGATTTTAACTTTTAGTTCCTTTCCTGGTATAGTGTATACAAGTTATTTGGCATATATATACATGTAATCTTTAGATGCAGAAATTTATTTTCCTTTACATGTATCTTTTCATGAAATGAACACAAATTAAACAAGATCATCTAATAATACAAACTAGGGTACTGTAGTCACTCATCTAGTAATTAGGTTACCAATTTACAATGAGGTAACTATTGTATATATATCACACCATGAAGATGATGCTTAGGAGACAGTGGAGATAGAGGAATATGTGAAAGATCTAAATGATACTAAAAAAAAGTTGAAGAGTTATTACTACTTTGAATTAGGAGAAGGGATGAAATAAAGAGTATGATATAACTTCAAAGTAAAATTAAGTACCAACTAAAGGAACTAAAATATAGTTCCATGAAGGAGACATCACAGTGACCAAAACAAACATAAAAAAATAAATGACCAATGTGTCATCATTTTCACTATGTCATAGCAGCACAACAGAGAGACCCGTGTAAAATGATACAGTAAATTTATAAGCTCCATCAATACTAATCAATGTATAAAGTAATGGAATAATATATACACAAAATCAAAATATGACCAGTACCATTGGTACATTGTATAGGATCAAAGCAAGAGGTTTTCTCATATAAAATGAGAGATATTTAATTTTCAAAGTTGCACGACAAGATTTATTTGATAGAATACAATGAACACCACCTTTAAGTGAATATAGAAGGATTTCAAGCCAAAATTTTCAACTAAAACGAGAACCCCTCATGTTTATTATGAAACACCCAAATTTCTAAAAGAGCTCAGGTTTGAAGTAAAAAATACATTTGTAAAGCTTTCAATTAAGCTCTATTTTCTTAGATTAAATATACATATCCATAGATGAAAGGCCAATATACTCTCTATATGTATGTATAATTAACTTAAAATGTATGTGCACCTGAATCTAAGAGCCCAATTATTGTATCTTCTCCTTATTATGCATGTTTCCATAGGGTGTTTAAAGGGGAAGACTTATCTTGTTATGCCCCATCATCTATACCCCAAAAAATCCATGACCTTATGGTGTGCATCCTTCTTCCTTTTCTTAGAAATACACATATCACCCCTTCCATTTCTACATCCACTATATATAAGTATATTATATTTGTGGGAATTTCATTATTGCGAACAAATAGAATGAGATTTATAAAGTTTCTAGAGTTATTTTTTTAATTAGATCTGAGAGATTTTTGTCGATCATTATGTTTGATCCCAAACTAATCCAAAAGAAAGCATAGTAATAACAAATAGAATTTTAGTTAAGACTGGGGGTGGGACAAGATTATATTAAAGTTCACCATAACCCAAAATGATCACACATTTAATTCCAAAATACCTTGACTGGTCTTTCTTCCCTCACTTTAATGAGATTTACATGAACATTACAAGTCAGTACATCATAGAAACCAGTTTTTGGAACTTTGGTCAAGTATTTAAAGTACTACCTATTGTCAAGCATAGTTGCCTCCTCATCCACATGCTCAACACAAAAAAAAAAACCCATAATCTTACATATACCATCAGAAATATCTTTTTCCTTCATGTTCTGAGGATGGTAGGTTGAGATGAATTGTCAAGGAAACATAAATTTCCATAACAATTTTATAAAATCGACCCACATGAATTTTAATATACTTTCAACAAGCTCCTATCTCTCATATTCTTAGAATGGTAGGTTAAATGAATTGTCAAGAAAATAGAAAAAAATTCATAACCATTTTATGAAATAAACCCCCATAAACTATTGTGGTAATAGCACGTGAAGCATAGTTTTTTATTGTACTTTTTGTAGAGATACCTTATATGGCAGAAGATTCTATAGGAGAAAGTTGAGCTGCAAAACCATGGAAAGAATTCTTGTAACTATATAGCAATGATTCCTTTCCTTCATCAACACTAGCAAAACCAAGAAACAAATAATTGTGATTTTCTATTAGAAGCATTACTTCCTTTATCTTTCTGGATTCGCTTGTGTCTATTATTTAGATCAATTTTTTTATCATATTCCATGACCCTTTCTCAAAATGTTAGAGAGCTCAAGAATGGAAAGAAACAAGCATAACTCATGATACTCAGTGATCGAACCTCAAAATGTTGGAGAGCTCAAGAATAAAAATAAACTAGCATAACTCATGTAGTATAGTAACAATGGACCAACCTTTCTTTAACAAAGAGAAACATAGAATGACACATTTAAGACTCTTCATCTGACTGCAACCCTCCATGGTAACTTGAAAAGACAACATATACCTATATATATATAACACACCCCCATTCAACCATTTATCACAAACCACAAGCCCTATCAATACTCAATGTATTTATACTATCATACATGCATGAATACCAACCTCCTTGGCAGATACACAACCAAAGAAACAACATGCCAAGAGATCCAATACTAAGAGCATTACTACCATGACTCCACTAATCTAGCCTGAACCCATCTTTGTGAAAAAGGAAATCTAAAAAATACAATAGTGTAGCAATACTAATAGGTAGAGAAAAGGTTCATCAAATGCTAAAAGGATTGTCAGCAACACAAAGGGCATGTGAAGGGGAATCCTTATCTTACACTATCCTTTTTCTTAGCATGCATGTGATATTGTAAAAGTAAAAAAACAAAAAATAAGGGCTCTGCAGTTGTAACAGATGTGGTAAACACTACAACATATATTGAAAGAGTTACCCACAAATAGACAGAAACAATCATGTCAAAACTCTATATCACCCATATTGACATAGTTACCCATAAATACACAGAATAGGATTTTGATCAGAGTCCTTAAAAATAAAAAATAAAACATTATCAACATTGCTTTTTACTAAATCATATCAAACAAAAAATTCACACTCACTTGTAGTTCTTCCATAGTTGTTGCAAAATCTTCCTACACAAAAGTTCACTTAACCCAAATCCTTCACTTATTTATATTCTTGAATCTGAATTCTTCCACTGATGCTTTCTTTTATATGATTCTTTCAACATTAAAATAATTAAAATCAAGAAAGAGTTTATAAATAGAATAGAAGAATATGAAATAATAGCTCTTGGTTATTACTTAAAGACCCCCAAAAGTAATAATTTCTTCATTAATTGATCATATACATTCTAATGACCTAATCAACCAACCGTATAAAGTCATGACTTGAGGTAGGCATTCAATCTTTGTCTTCTCATTAACTCAATTTCATTTTGATGGCATTTGTTGATTTAATGGCACAATATGAATGTTAACACCGACATTGTTTACATCTTTGCATTTGGAATGCTTGATGACCTGTGAGTTTTGAGAGTTAGAGCATCATTACTATTGCCTTTAAGGGATTGTGTGAAGTGTTTGATCTCTCTTTATTTGTTTTGATGTTGATATTCACTATGTGGTACTCCCCGTTTATGATCATTTCATCAGGAAATATCTTGATGGCTCGTGGGATGTAAGCTAGGGCATCATGCATTATTTATGGGCCGTGTCTATGCACCACAATATTTGCACCTTAGTAAACACATGTTAACACAATATATTATTAACAAAATATGTTAATGCCATGTATGTTAGCCTATTGTATTAACATGTGTTAGTAATTTGCAAATAAACACAATAGGCTAACATATATGTTGTTAACATATTTTGTTAACTAAGGTGCAAATATTGTGCTGCATAGACACGACCTTGTTTATGAGCTCACTATTTAATACTATGTTATAAACTATATTATTAAATTTCAAGGCATGAACTATGTTATAAAATTTCAAGGCATGAAATTTTATACTTTTTGACATCATACTTTTAGCTCCTTAGCATTGAGTTTACAATGTGGGGGAGTCAAAGAAAATATATGTACAGTTATAAAATTTTATGCTTTGAAATTTTATAACATAGCTCCTTAGCATTTTATGATCTTCATATGGAAGCCATGACTTGAGGTAGGAATTCAAAATTTGTCTTCTCATTAACACAATTCCATTTTGATGACATTTTTTTTATTTCATCGCACAATATGAATGGTGATAATGGAATTGTTGTAAATATATTATATGCATAGTAACTAAGAGGGGGGTGAATCAGGAACCAATAAAACTTAATCTTTTTTATCCACAATTAGTTTATCTAATATGTTTGCATGCATAGAACTAAAAGGAACAAATCATACATAACACATGACACAATATTTGGTTACCCAGAAACCTTCCAAATAGAAAGTAAAACTGGGATGGGGATGATACCCACAAGATTTAGTATTGCAGTATAAATCTAGCCTGTTATAGCTTACATTGACCACTTCTGATAGTCTACCCTGATAGGAGCAATAAGGACTGTTAATTCCACCTTGTTAAAGGATATAATACAATACAATAAGTATACAACTCTATTAAGATATTTATAAAAGGACTGTTAGGTCCACCTGGTTAGAGGATTTTTTTGATCCACTTGTCAGAATGAACCAGTAGATGATCTACTTATGCAACTCTAATTTTCTAAATGAGATCCTTCTGAACACAAATAATCACCTGAATGTGATAGATGAGACTCTATTATACTATATACTTCTGCAATCTTCTAATCAATTTTCCATTTCATATTTGCATGTGTATCCTTAGTTACACTTCTAAAACTATACATTTTGGATAAACAAAGTATCTTACATATATATGTTATCCAAACAAATAAATTCATAAGTCAGCTTCCATTAGACATAATGATATCAAACAATATATGCAAACTAGGCTCAAAACTGTCACTCGGGTCCAAAAGTCTACTCAAGTGATAAACTGATACTCAAGAAATATGATGATCACTCAGGTCACACTGATCACTCGAGTGATTCTGGTCACTCAAGAAATACTGATCACTCGAGAAACACTGATCACTCAGGTTATGCAATATACTTGTTGGCTTGGTCAACACTAGATGACTAAGTATTTTGACACTAATTGACAACATGTCTTTCCATAAGGTCTACAATCTTCCCCTTTGGAATTAGTGACAAAAACACTTATCATTGAACTCTTAATCTGATAGGTCACCACTCCCCCTTACCATCTGCTTGGGTTTTGACACTTTCTCTCCTGCTCAGGTCCAACTGAATCTATTTTTATTATTTTTCAAAATTGTTTATGTAATGTATATCTTCTTCTCTACTCAATTGTACATGTATTTCCTCAATGTATATACAATGACTTTCCTCCTTGTTTTTGACAAGAATGCCAAAATATATAGCTACAAGTTTATTCCAAAGTATGATAGGAAATCACTATGTACCTTTAAAATTTGAGACAAAGTGTTGTCCCAATTGTCTTGTAGCACCATCATGATGTGAAATTCTATCTATAGCCCGACTGACAATTCTATCATAAGCTCTCCAACTCAGAAATTATTGTCATGAATAAGTGCCTTGGCATGTGTGATACATTTTATCATTGCATCCATGTGTGGTAGGAGTTGGATCTAGATGGAAGTAAGAGACTCTCTATTCCTTGCTTCTTCTCTCAATAAATCATCCTGTAGATCAGTCAGATATTTGATCAAGTTCCAAATGCTTTGCACTTTCCATCAGATTTGCATCAATATTTACTAACTTATTCTTTATCTCCATAGTAAATTTACAAGTATCACTCAAATTTACAAATAGTGACACCACATTGGTCATGGCGGGTTATAAAGTGCTAAAAACATTGGTTAGCTGCACCTAGTCAATTGCAATCTTCTTTGCAACATTCTCTAGAACATTGTTTTCAAACTTCCTTTCTGCCTTCTCAAGTAGTTTCTCTAGACCATTCATGTCTGTATTGAACTTATGGACTATGTGAACAAGTTGCTCCATAATAGAGTCACTCTCATTAAATTCAATCTATAATGCATCTATAAATATGCCTTTTACATCTTCAATTACTTTGTTTCTTTTCTTTTCTCTTCGGAGCTTTTTTTGTGTAGCTTTTTTCTTCCATAGTTCTCCTAGTATATCCATTTTCTCTAATGATAAGCTCAATTGATCCCAATTTGGAATCACAATTTCTTCATCAAGATCAATTTCATCTGTACTCACTTCTTTCTCCTTACCTTTTATCTTGGGACTCAGTGAAGGAACAATTTCCTTACCTTTTCCATCCTCATCTTTGACGTTAATATTCAATTCAATTAGGTCATTGACCTTTACTATACTAATTGTTGAATCAAGGTTAGCCGAACAATCAATATTGACTGAAGAAAAAATTACCTTGTCCATCTGTGACTCTATTATGCTTGGTCCAGTAGTACGTGGAGCCTATTGCTTAGTTCCCACTAGTTTAGATGTTGATTTTATAACCTCATCATTGCTCAGACACAATATGTTCTGTATAGGTGATTGGGGCAATGATGCCATCACTTCTATTGCAATTTTCTTGCATTAGACTCTTCAATTGTCTGTACCTTGGGTAATGTATCATCATTGGTCTGTTCAGGAGGGTCTGAACTTGGTACTTCTGCCTTATCATCTCCTTTCACTTCAAATATAGATTTCCACTATTGTGGCATGCTACACTACATCTTCTATCTTCTTGTTTAGTATTTGGAAGGTCCTAAATCTTGGAGTATGAGTGTTCTCATATTTACTAATGTCCTCTTTAACCTCTTTTCTCTTCATATTAGGCATGAATTTCCTCAATTAATGTTCTCTTATGTCTTTTTCAGCTCAAACTACATTGATCCAAGGAATAGATACTTCTTTAAAAAAAATTCAGTCAAATGGCTCTTCAACTTGGAAGGGTCATATTTCCATTTTGTCATTTTCTTGAAAACTGCTTCCTCAATCATCTATTGTTATTTCTTAGTCTTTGCAGCATAATTTAATGACTTAAGAGAACCCATAGCTCTACCTTCTTTCAGATCTTCAATTTTCTGCTCAAGTGTAGGTGGTGGCTTCTTGAAAACCACAATATCTACTTCTTCATCATCATCATATTTTCCCAATACAAGTCTCCTTCTAGATCTCATTTTTGTGATAAAAGGTGTAGTGGTCTTTGCCTTTTTCTTAGGTTCTACCTTCCTTTTATCCTAAGGAGGTTCTACATCTATCTCCTTCTCAGGTTCATCATCCTCTACCTTAACTGTATCCTTTTACTCTCAGTGATATAATTTGATTCGGAGGTCTTTCCATACTTCTTCTCAAACTTGTCTAATCTCTTCTTTCCTCTTTTCAAAATCCTAGGAATCTCAATTTCCAAAGATATCCTGCTTTTTGCTTCTTCATATGTACAAAAGTATGGTGCCTTGGGATTGACAGGTTCATTCACAAGATCCTCTATGATGTCCCTTGTTTAATCTATGTTAACCTCATATGCACGAGGTTTCACCCATGCAAACCCTAGGCTTTACTGCTTGTATGTAAACCTTATAATAGTCAACTAGGAAGAAAATATCATCTTTGTAATCTTCTACTAGTTACTTGGGAATTCTATACCTACTCTGCATCTTCTATCTAAAGTTCTCAAAATATCCATCCATTACGTTTTCAAATTTATCTCCTAACTCAGCTATGAATTCATTTATCTGATGAATTATGGGTCTTTCCTTCTTTCATACTACTATTCCCTTGGAAGCAAAGAACTTCTTAATATAAAAAAATATGCAGATCAGATGAGAACCAAACTTATATGGATTTTTATTTGATACCCAGATTTTTTCCATGTTCTTGGTCAGTTGGATGAGCTGCAATTATTCTAGGTCAAACATCAGATTCTTCTTCACCACTTTGTATGCTAAGTCCACAGCTTCACAAGGTATACTATTAGGTCTTCTAAAACTATATATCTTGTGAGAAATCACATGTATCCCAAAATTCAATTCCATCTTAGTAACTCCATTTAGTCTTATGCCTTTGTCATCCAACTTGGTAAGAGTCATCTCTGCTAGGTCATCCCAGGGTAGGGTTTTGGTATCTTTTGGTTTCTCAAGCATAGTTGCATGTCATCGACACGACTTTGAACATATCTCATCCATTTGATCTAGAAATTCTTAGGCATATGCAGGATGTAAGTTAAACCCTTGTCCTCAATGTGATTATGCTCGGGCTTCAAAAGCCCATCTGCACACAATGCATCATATGCTTGATTCATCTCTATTTTTCCAAGCTCTTGGATGTTGCAGTTATAGAAGCTTCAAATATCATAAATTAGTAACACCTTCAGAGGAATTAGGGAATGGGCTCCAAATGGATCTATCTCCTCTACAACTTCTGGATAGAGTTTATACTCTGGAGGTTCACAGACAACATTTCTCACCAACATTTCTGATCCTTTCTTAACCTTGCTGCTGGATGTGGATTCCATATCACTCGGAGAATTTATCAAACTTCACTTTCAATCACAAATTCAGTCTTAATTGATAAGGGCTCTGACTTCATCTGAAAACTAAAATCTGTGTAAATGATAACCTTTCCAATTCTTCATTTATAGGAGTTTATACCATTACAGTATTTCATTAAATGCTCTATACATAGTAGCTGGCATAGCTTGGGTAGTTTTCCCAGACTTACTCAGAAGCTCCATGAAAACTAACTTCCCAACTTCTGAGAACAATACAACCAAACTGAGCTCGCTTAAGCTAGAGTAGCTTGGGTGCAACTGAGATTCTGACTCGGGTAGAACTATAATATGTCCTCATGCACCAATATGTAGATTTGGACTTTTTATCTCATCTAGAACTGATGTATGATGGCTTGTATGCATAGTTCCAGTCATCTCCTTGAATTTCTATTATGTGATGGTAGATCCACCCAACTCACTATTTTGGGTGCCATTAGATCCTTTATTGTTTTTGTCTGAATTTTCAAGAGACTTCCTTACCAATAGTTGACTCATCTAAGCTTTGACTTTAGAAATCTTTGATTTTCCTTTCTCAAAACCAATAACTACTTTTTCTCTATTCGTGCAATTATTTCTTAGATGACCAAGTTATTTGCACACATAACATCTCTTAGTAGGATCCCTTTTTTTGAGGTGAGTCTTTATACAATTTGCACCAATGTTCCCATATTCACCACAATGACAACATCTATAACATGTGTTTTAATCCCAACCAAAAATTTCCTTGGCTAATTGTTCAGTTCATTCACTTGCTCTATGTCCATGTTTTTTGCAACTATAGCATTTACCATTATAATTTAACTTCCCATTTCTCCAACACTTATTTGATGTATGCCCTAACTTACCACAATGATTGCATGTAGGTTTATTCTTTTGAGCTCTTGTTGTGAGGATTCACCTAGTTCAGTATAACCTAATCCAGTCTGTCGATGAAGTCTAAATTATGTTGACTAATCCATGCTTTCTTGTGAATTCATCATACTCTCATTTGTTTGTTTTTCAGTATTCAGATCATTCTGCGTTCTTTCATTTTTTGTCCTCAGATTGATAACTTCTTGTTTTGCACTATTGAGTTGACTTACCAAATTTGCTTACTAAAGTGATGAGTGATGGATTTCTTTTTCTTTTTCCTCTAATCTTGTACTCATATGTATTTTATCTTCTTGTGCCATATTTTTTTCATCTTCTTCTTTGTTCTTTAGTTCCATGACTTCACATATTTTGATTGAAAGAATTTCATGTTCTCTCTTCAATTTTCTGACTTCTTCATGTAAAGTGAGATTCTTTGTAAGTAGGTCTTCAATGGCTGCATCATCTTCTTCAGAACTTTTGTCTTTGCAAAAATCTTCAATTCTTTGTTCTTTTCTAGAAAAGAGATAGTTGATCCTTAAGTTTATTGATTTGATCCATGACCACTTGTAGGTCTATCTTTTCATTTTCAATGGCTTTCTCCAGTCTATATGTTTCCATTGCCTATAATATTTTCTCAAGCTATTAAAATTTTGATAAGAGAACCACTGCTCTGATACCAATTGATGGAAATATATAATATGCACAATGACTGAGAGTCAGGGGGTGAATTAGCAACCAATAAAACTTCTCTTCTTTATCCACAATTAGATTATCTAATTTGTTTGCATGCATAGAACTGAAAGGAAAGAATCATATATAACACATGACATAAAATTTGGTTATCCAGAAACCTTCCAAATAGAAAGTAAAAATGGGGTGGGGATGATACCCACAAGATTTATTACTGTAGTATAAATTTAGCACGTTAGAGCTTCCATTGACCACTTCTGATGGTCTTCCCTATTAGGAGCAAGAAGGACTATTAATTCCACCTTGTTAAAGGATTTAATACAATACAATAAGTATGCAACTCTATTAAGAGATTTATAAAATTACTGTTAGGTCCACCTAGTTAGAGGATTTTGTTGATCCACTTGTTAGAATGAACCACTAGATGATCTTCTTATGCAACTCTAATTCACTGAATGAGATCCTTCTAAATACAACTAGTCACCTGAATTCCATAGATGATTGTAGACCTTATGGCCAGACATGTTGTCAATTAGTGTCAAAACACTTAATCATCTAGTGTTGACCAAGCCAACAATTATAATGTAACTCGAGTGATCAGCATTGCCCAAGTAATCACTATTTATTGAGTGACCAACATCATCTGAGTGATCAGTATGACCTGAGTGATTAGCAGTATCACCCAAGTACCAATTTATCAACTGTGTAGACTTCTGGACCCAAGTGACAGTTTGAAGCTGACTTTGCAAATATTGATTAATATAATTTTGTCTAATGCAAGCTGACTTGTAGAGTTATTTGTTTGTATAAGATATATATGTAAGATAATTTGTTTATCCAAATTGCAATAGTGTAAGGAAAGATAGTAAGAGTGGAAGACATGGGAATGCAAAATTGATTAAGATTAAAGAAGAATTCAGGATAGTAGAGTCTCATCTATCAAATTTAGGTGATTAGTTATATTCAGAAGGATCTCATTCAAACAATCATACTTTCATAAAGTAGATCATCTACTGGTTCATTCTAATAGGTGGATCAGAAAAAATCCTTTAACCAGGTGGACCTAATAGTCCTTTTCTAAATCTCTTAACAAAGTTGCATTAATTATTGTATTGTACTAAATCCTTTAACAAGGTGGACCTAATAGTCCTTTCTATGATCCTAACAGGGAAAGCCATTAGAAGTGGTCATTGTAAGCTCTAACATGCTAAATTTCTACTGCAATACTAAATCTTTTGGGTATCATCCCCACCCCAGTTTTACTTTCTATTTGAAAGGTTTCTTGGTAACCAAATATTGTGTTATGTGTTTTGTATGATTGTTTACTTTTAGTTCTATGTATGCAAATAGATTAGACAATCCAATTGTGGATACAAAAGATCAAGTTTTATGGGTTCCTGATTCATCTCCCCCTCTCAAACACTATGCATATTATATATTTACAACAATTGATATCAGAGCAATGGTTCTCTTATCAAAAGCTTGACAGCTTGAGAAAAGATCAAAGGCAATGTAAACATACAGACTAGAGAAAGCCATTGAGAATGCAAATATAGATCTTAAAGTGGCCAATGAATACTTACTTACAAATAATCTTACTTTACATGAAGAAGTCAGAAAGTTGAAGAGAGAATAGGAAATTAATTCTATCAAAATGTGTGAAGTCATGGAACTAAATAACAAAGTAGAAGATGAAACAAATATGGCACAAGAAGATAAAATACTGCTGAGTACGAGATTAGAAGAAAAATAAAATGAAATCCAACACTTTTCACTTCAACAAGCTGATTTGGTAAGTCAACTCAATAATGTAACACACGAAGTTATCAATCTAAGGACAAAAAATGAAAGACTGCAGAATGATCTCAATACTAAAAAGAAAACAAATGAGAGTATGATGAATTCACAAGCAAGCATGGATCAAACAATAGAATTCAGATATCATGAGACAGACTGGATTAGGGTATACTGAACAAGGTGAATCCTCATAGAAAGGAGCTCAAAAGAACAACAAACCTACATGGAATCATTATGGTAAGTTAGGGCATACATCAAATAAATGTTGGAGCAATGGGAAGTCAAATTTTAATGGTAAATGTTATAGTTGCAACAAACATGGACATAGAGAAAGTGAATGCATCGAGAAACCTAAGTTTGAAGGAAAATGTTACAAGTGTAACAAACAAGGTCATATATCTTCCGAGTGCAGAACTAGGAAGTGGAATCCTGCTGAACAATTAGCCAAGGCAATTTTTGGTTTGGATTACAACACATGGTACACATGTTGTCATTATGGTGAATATGGGCACATTGGTTCAAATTGTATGAATAATCACTTCAGAAACATAGACCATACAAATAGATGTTATGTATGTAAATAACTGAGTCATCTAAGTAAGAATTGTATGAATAAAGAAAAAGTTGATACTGGTTTTGAGAATGGAAAAGCTAAGGTTTTTGAAATTAGAACTCAAATGAGTCAGCAATGGGTAAGGAATTCACCTGATAATTTAGACCAAAGCAATGAAGGATCTAATGACACCCAAAATAGTGAGTTAGGTGGATCTATCATCACATAATAGAAATACAAGGAGATAACTGGAACTGTGCATACAAGCCATCATACATAGGTTCCAGATGAGATAACAAGTCTAAATCCACATATTAATGCATGAGGACATATTATAGTTCTACCCAAGTCAGAATCTTAGTTTCACCTGAGATAATCTAGCTTAACTGAGCTGAGTCAGGATGCATTGATAGTTGGGAAGTTAGTTACACCAGAGCTTCTGAGTGAATCTTGGAGAAATACCCAAGCTATGGAAGCTACTATGTACAAAGAATTTAATGAAATACTCTAACGGTTGAAAATCTCTTATAAGTGAAGGATTGTAATGGTTATTATTTACAAAGTTTTTAGCTTATAGAGCAATTCAAAGCCCTTAGTGATTCAGATAAAATTTGTGATTAAAAGAGAAGTTTGATCAATTTGTCCAGGAAATATGACATCCACTTCTAGGAGTTTGGAACTATAGAGATGAATCAAGCTTACGATGTATTATGTACAAATGGGAGTTTGAAGCCTGAGCATAAACACATTGAAAATAAGTGTTTGACACACATCATGCACATGCCAAGGAATTTCCAAATCAAATGGATGAGATATGTTCTTAGTTATGTTTATGACATGCGCCTAAGGTTAGAGCATCCAGAGAAGATTACGAAGACAATGATACACTGTATCACCAGGTATCCTATTCTGTACAAACCAAAAGCTACCAAAACCCTAACCTAAGATGACCTAGCTGAGTTAACTCTTGCCGAGTGGGATGGCAGAGGCATGAGACTTAATGGAGTTACTAACATGGAATTGAAGATTGGCATTCATGTTATTTCTCACAAGATATACAGTTTGAGCAGAACTAATAGTGTTCCTTGTGAAGCTATTGACCTAGCATAAAAAGTGGTGAAGAAGAATTTGGTGTTTGGCCTAGTAGAATTGTAGATCATTCAGTTAAGCAAGAACATGGAAAGAATTTGAGTATCAAATACTAATTTTTGTAAGTTTTTTTCTCTTCTAATTCGCATATTCTTTTATGTTCAGAAGTTATTTCCTTCCAAGGGTACAGTAGTATGGAAGAAGAATAGACCTATAATTCATCAGATTAATGAATTCATAGTTGAGTTAGGAGATAACTTTGAAAACATCATGGATGGATACTTTGAGAACTTTAAACAGAAGATGCAGAGTAGGTACATAATTCCTAAGTGTAACACCCCAAAATTGGCATCTTGCAACTCTAACCAATTTTTTTGCATTTGTCATTCTTCTAAATCATCAAAGTCCTATTGTACTAGGCAATTCTGAGTTTTCACTAACTCTACTCGACCTGAGTGTCAAATGTAGAAAATCCTAAATCTGTATTAATCATACATCATATTTAATTCCCAAATATATATTTTGGCTAAACAAACCCTATGATCGAATTAATTTAATTAATAAAGTCCTAGCACTTTAATTAAATTAAATTCACCCTCTTTAGCTGAGACACATGAAAAGGAATTAAATAATATTTAATTATTAAATAAATATCCTCATTTTCAATAATTGAATTTAATTGTTCAGATAATTGAGAAAAAGCAATTATGAGGTCATATTTATTTAATTAATTGGATATTCTCTCAAAAATCTTATCTCTATTCAAAAATGGAAACTTTGAATTAATTATGCTTTAAAGAGAAAAAAAACAATTAAATTCAAATAAAAAAATATTAAATCAAAGAGATAAAACAGTTAAAGTAGGAAGAAAAAAAATTATTGAATTCCTTTCAATAAAGCTTTCTGTTTTTAACTAGCTTTTCTATTTGTTTTATTTTCAAACAAGAAAGTTTCTATTCTGATCCTCTCAGAGTCTATAAAAGAACTCTCATTCTTCATTCAAAGCCCCTGGAATTATTAGAGAAAAATTGTATTGTTAGAATACTAAATTGTTGTCTCATTTTCTTAATATCATATAGATTAACTTCATTTTGCAAATAAGATAGTTTCAATTTCTAGACTAAATTGCATTGAAATCATGTCTTAGCTTAATCTCTCATATTTCATTTTCTTAGTATAATCTTGCATTGCATTGCACTTATCATGATAAATCCTTCATTCTTAGATTGGTCCATGGTTGTGAGAATCTCGTCCTGAGAGCAATTTCAAAAACCCCATCTAGATAGAAGGCAACAGGTCGAATCACGTAGACAGGTAGGATGAATAACTCATATTCAATCTTGTTTGTACCTGGTGAAGAAGGACTATGTTGAAGTGTGTGGTTGATTAACAAGGCCAAAATTAACACATACATTTCTAGTGCCCACCAAGGGGAAGGTATATTTCTATCTGGCCTCATTTCATTTCATATTTTCACTTTTCTGTGTTTTGTCCGTACTTCTGTATAGTCTCTGTTTTAATTTCGTGCAAAATTTCTTTTCAGTTCGCGTGAACTTTCTAGTTCTTCGCGTGGCTTAGAAAAGTTCTTCGTATGATCTAGTATTATTTATCGCACAAAATTACAGTCCATAGTTTCAATTTAATATTTCATTGCCTTGGTTTTCTAACCACCTACTATTTTCTGACATCTGTGATTTTCTGATTTTATCTTTTGAAACAGCATAACAGTGGTTTGCAGGACACTGAGACAAAGAAAAACCATCACAAACTTCTGACATGTTTATTATAGGATGCTGATATGAAGAAAGACATTACAAAATACTAATGGGTTTCATTGCAGGACATTTTTCAAAGACCTTGCTTGTTTTCACAATTTCATTTGTCTATTTTCAGTAGTTAAAACACACTTCGGTTGGTGCTTAAAATGAATCATTATCTTGCGTGATTGAAGTGTTTTTTAGATTGTAATCCTAAGAACTACATGAATGTATCCTCTCCCCTCACCTTTATGGATGTTGGGTGTAAGAGAAATTCATGTGATTCTTCTAGAGTGGCTACCTCCCAAGAGCTTTAGCAGAGCCGGTGAGAGTGGATGCCCAACTAGTAACAGGCTAAAGCCAAGCCCTTCCAAACCGGTATACAAGAAATGCTATTGTGATTAATGTCACAATAGACAGGTGTGAATTCATTGTGGCAACCAAAATCTCCTCCAGTACCCTAGTGGTGCGTTAAAGTCTTGACATTGTTAAGGTGAAAGCCTTGCTTTGAACGGATTGGGAGAGCCCCCTTTATTTGGAAATTGACTTGATCACAACCACCTGAACGGATGACCTTACTAAAAACTATTGTTTTAGTTTTCCAAAATCCCTCTATCTATTGGTGCCGAAGGTCAGAGACTGACTAAGATGCCCCACATTTTTACCGCTTTTAGTAGAGATAACATCCCTTTGGGAAGCAATTCCTTTTAGGTTCGAAGCTTGGTATGCCTGAGAAGTGAGTGCATATGTAAGGAGGAGCCCATGCTTCAAAGCTTCTAAGTTATCCACTAAGAGTAAGCATAGCTGAACTTTGGTTCTAGTGGGGATTCAACAGATATTGTCCTGGCTATCCTAGGATTGTAATGTGCTTGTTCTGGTACTACAAACATTCTATTTAATGTGTTTTGCGTGGGTGTATCACTTGAACAATCGAAACTATCATCAAAACACTCAAACTGTAAATCGTGAACATGTTCAAAACAATCTGCAAACTAAACTATCTATTGGACAACAACATGATTTCATCTTGGAAAATGCAAACTGGTCTTAATAGTCTAATTCTGTAAACACACTTTTTTCAACATTTGCATAGTTTCACGCAAAATTTCTGAAACTTCGCATGACTCGGTGAAAATCTTCACGCGATACATAACTCTCTGTTGCGCAACATTCGGCAACAGTGCTAATTTTTGTTAGTCATTTTTATCATCCTCTGGTGTCTTTCTTCACACGAAGAAAGCATTTCTTCACGTGGCCCGGTGAGAATCTTCGCGCGACATAGCATATCATCGCGTGAAACGGTAGCCTTTTGTCAAAACAACGAGCTCAAATCTGCCAATCGCTTTTTCTTCTGTCAAATCTGGTCTCTGATATGGGTTTGTTTTTCTGCCATCTATCTTCACACAGTTAGAAACTTAGTTTCTTGGGTTGAGAACTATGTAATTCTTGCTTAAACTGGTCTTGTCTCATGTCCTATTGATCTCTTTCATTTGTGTTGTCATGCCTTGTGTCACAATAGTCATCTCTTGGCTTGTTTTAGCCTCATCTTAGATGATTTGCACCAAGGACACTTCACCTTTTGGCACATTTGTGCAATCTTTGAGACAGTTTCAAGTTTGATCCTAGTTCACTTTCCTTGTTTAAAACTTTGTCTATGACTATCACAGCTCGAAGTGGCAAAACATTTCCTTCAATCAATCAATACGAATCTATACTTTTCACACCATTACCGACTACATCTAGTGAGGAATCATCTCGATCTCCTTCCCTGATACGATGACATTCCAGTAAACAGTCATTTCCTGTGGATCTTAGTAAGGTTCAAAATCCTTTATTCCAAGAAGACTCAAATTTAGAGAACACTCAATCTTTTCATACCAAGTCTTTACATCTTGAATCCTTGCATTCTAGCAAGATGGTATATCATAACCAATCAAATGGTGAAGTTAGTGGAACTGACCCCTTTAAAACTTGGGGTAAGTCCCATTCTGAAGACCCCCCTAATGATGTAGAAGTTGAAATCACTCAAGAAGATATTGCAAGAGCTCATTCTAACAAAGATTTCTGTAAAATGATGAGAATTCTACTAGCTGAAGAGAAAGAAAAATACATTCTTGAACTAGCCAATCAAGGGGCTAAGTTACCTTCTGATTATGCTGTAGAAACACTTGTTGAGAAAGAGGAAGAAACTGAAAATTCCCACTTGTGAAAAGAAATACAAACTATGAGAGAGAAACTCTCTCAACTCTTGAAAGAGAAAGATAAACCTGTCACACAATTCACATTGGAAAGCATCTTTCCTTTCCCATTTGATAAAATTCTTCACATGCCTCCTTTTCCCAAAGGAGTTGAACTTCCTAAATATGACAAATACTTGGGTACATCTGACCCTCAAGACCATTTGAGAGAATTTCATGCTCTCTCCATGGAGTTCATGCATGACACAACCTATCTTATGCATTTTTTCCCACATATCTTAGGAGGATCAGCTATGGAATGGTTTTCTAGACTACCAAATGGCATCAAGAACTTTGACGAAATTGCCAATTTGTTTCTACAACATTATTCTCACAATATCCAACATCCAGTTCATATTCGAGATCTTTGCAACTTGAAACAAAACCATGGGGAATCCTTCTTGACATTTCTCCAAAGATGGAGACAACTCTATACACGATATTCCCGCAAAATTCCTGAATCTAAAAAGTTGGACATCTTTCTCGATAATCTTCTCCCCAACTTTGGGTATCAAGTATAGCTAAAAGGTCCTTTGAACTTTGATGACATGATTAAACAAGCTGTAAGAATCGAGACATTTATGATCAAGAAAGGAGAATTGACCTTACACAAGGAAAATAAACAAGGGTCTTCTTCCTCAAGCAAAGATAAATCCAAATTTCCC
>MU224311.1:2000731-2053346 GCA_018584345.1 Thuja plicata | reverse complement strand
CCGGTTTCAATCTATGGTAGGTCACTTGACCTCCCCACATTACTTGTCTTTCTCTAAGGAAGATGACCATTCTTTGAGTCACCCGCATAATAATCCCCTACACATTGAAGTCATGATTGGTCCCAAGTGTGTTCGCCATGTTCTCATAGATAACGGCGTTGGCCTAAATATTTTCTCTGCTAGTTTCCTTATTGAGTTAGGCTATGGCGAAGACCACATTGATGCTCACAAAAAGATAACCATTAAATCTTATGATGAGGAGGAACGTAAATCCAAGGATTTAGTTGTTTTTCCAATTAGAGTTGGTCCTATTGAACATGATGTTATCTGTCAAGTGCTTGATATCCCTTTGGCATACAAAATCCTACTAGGAAGGCCATGGATTCATGAAATGCAAGTTGTCCCTTCTACATATCATCAGTGCATCAAGTTCCCATTCCAAGGCTCTGAGGTGACTATACCTGCGAACACACGCTATGATTGCAATTCCCTTACTAAAACTGCTGACATTCTTGTGCCTACTAATAGGGAATTTGTTGAAATCCTTGAAGATAAACTAAAAGAAATGGAAAAGAACTTGACTCTCAAAGAAACTGATATGGGAGGATATCAAATTGGACCTGTATTATCCATCACATCTTTGCCTTTGTCTCCCCGTTCTTTTGGGAGACCTTCTAAGAAAACTAAACCTTCTATGGCTTCACCTCCAACAAAGTATGGTGGTACCTTTGTACAAGCCACCGTACCATTAGAAGAAGAAGCTGAAGATAGAGCCATCAAGGCTTTGATTTACAAAGGGGAAGACAACTCTGAAAGCATTCCTCCTTATGACATGAAAACTGAGAATTATGGCAAGGGCTTATCTATTATGCAACACTTTGGCTATAAAGGGGATGGCCCCATAGGAGCAAATCATAAGGGTTTGATTGCATCACTTGAAGATATTGGTCGTAGGACATGCAACTCTACAGGTATAGGCTTAGAAAAACTCACATTCCTATTGGGAATAAATAATTTTTTACCCAGAGAAGACAAGAAACCAATCTCTGAGGAAACACCTCAAATTGTAGAACCTGAGGACAGCGCCAATGAGGATACATTTCCTTATCCTATTCCACCAGACCTAGCTGCATTCTTCGCTAAACCAGACAACTTTGTGCCACATGTTAGTACTGTAGAGACTGACAGTGATTCTAACTCTACTACCTCTATTGCTCCATTAACTTATGAAGAATGGAAAGACATATATACTATGAATCCTAGTCATCAGAGTGATTTATTCATACCACCGCACTTTCAAGAGTGGTTTGATCAAGAATGTCATTCACTTCTCCTTACACAGGAGGCAAGTGATGATACAAACACTACAGAGGTATCTGGGTCTACAGGTACTCATTTGACCATAGAAGAAGTTCTAGGCAGGTCTCATCCCAACTGGGGACAAAGAGTTGATTTTACTCACATCCTAGACATGAGAGCTAACGATGAAATGGACTCTCATGAATATGACTTCAACAGCTTATCCTATGCCCCTTCTGATAGAGATACAGATACAGAAAATGCATATGAAAATCTTCTCAAAGCAGGTGAACGGTCTAGTGTAGGACCACATGAGTCTGACTCTCTAGGTATTGACGTGTAATCTACTGCAGTCGTTAGGGATCAAAGGAATTCTAATATACCTTTGGAAGAGATCTCTTTGGGTCTTGACTTACTTGTACATGCCTTTGATGACTATATCATGAATGCACTTGAACCTGTCGCTCCTCGTTCACTCTGCCATCCTGAGCTTATAGACTGGAACTCCACTTCCCCATCCAATGAAGTCCTTACATTCCAGAATGATTATGCCCTTGCTTGTTACCTACACGCCGTCGAACCTATAACGTCTCCTACCAGCGAAGCAAGTGTCAACATGACTGAGGTTGATATCAAGTATCTTAGTCACAAAATAAAAAGAAGAAAAAATAGGCGCTCTGATGGTGAAAACCACCTAGTGGCAGTGTTAGAGCCAAAAATAGTCAAAATAAATGATGTATCCAAGGGTGAAAACCTCTCCAAGGCGCCCGAGGATGAGATACTTGATGCGCTTCCTAGTCATTTTTAGGAAAGATCACCTGTCCTTATTGAACCAACTCAACCTATCAACTTGGGTACAGAGGCAGAACCACAGATCATTCACTTGGCAGAATCCCTATCAGAGGCCGAAAGAGAGGAATTAATCACATTCTTTAGAAAGAAAAAGATTAACTTTGCATGGAAGTATTTAGATATGCCTAGATTGGACCCTAATCTAATCATGCATCATCTATCCATAGCACCGGGTGTTAAGCCTGTCAAGCAAAAGTTTTGCAAGATGCATCCACACGTAGCTCTACTTGTCAAGGCTGAGTTAGAGAAATTCCTCAAAGAAGTGTTTATCAGAGTCATTGACTATGTAGAATGGATCTCTAATATTGTTCCAGTGTCCAAACATGACAATTCTATTAGAGTCTGCACCGACTTCAGAGACCTAAGTTTGGCATGTCCAAACGATGATTTCCCATTGCCAAACATCAATATGATTGTAGATATGATAGCTGGATATGAAATGTACTCATTAATGGATGGTTTCTCTAGTTATAACCAGATAAATATTGCACCAGAGGACCAAGAGAAAATATATTTCACATGTGCTTGGGGCACCTTCTATTGGATTGTCATGCCCTTCGGACTCAAAAATGTTGGAGCTACATATCAGAGAGCAGTTACCACTATATTTCATGATATGATGTATAAAACTATGAAAGATTACGTGGATGACACTTTGGCTAAGAGTATGCACCACAACAAACATCTTTCTGATCTAGGACCTATCCTAGACCGTATGGAACAATTTAGTCTCAGACTTAATCCTAAGAAATGCACCTTTGGCATAACATCTGGTAAGCTACTTGGCTATATCATATCTACCAAGGGCATTCAAGTAGATCATGAAAAGGTACAAGCTATTCTAGAAATGCCACCACCTAAGAATATCAGACAAATGAGAGGACTTCAAGGCCCCCTACAATCTATCTGGCGTTTCATCTCTCAACTGGCGGATAAGTCACAACCATTTACCAAGACTCTACACAAAGGTGTGACTTACCAATGGACTAAAGAATGTGATGAAGGGTTCACACAAATCAAGCAGTATCTTGCTAACCCACCTATCTTGATGCCTCCCATTCATGGGAAGCCACTTATACTTTACATATATGCTATGGACACATCATTGGGTATCCTATTGGATCAGGAAGATCAACACAAGAAAGGGTTATTTATTACATTAGTCAGACTCTGGTCTCCTATAAAACAAAATACTCTACTGTAGAGAAGGCTTGCCTTGTAGTAGTGTTTACCTCACAAAAATTGCGACACTATATGTTGGCTCATACTACATGTTTGATTGCTAAAATTGACCCTCTGAAATACTTGCTCAGTAAGGCTACCCTCACAGGTAGACTCGCTAAATGGGTCATTCTTCTCAGTGAGTTTGATATTAAGTATGTTGAAAGGAAAGCCATTAAGGGCCAAGCAATAGCAGATCAATTGGTGGAGGCACCTATAGTCGATCATCAACCATTGCACATAGAATTTCTAGATGAATCCATATTCCTTCTTACACATTGCTCATGGACTATGTTCTTCGATGGTTCATTTACCCAACATGTGTCAGTTGTCGGTATCTTGTTCATTACACCTCAAAGATACTCATTAGCAAAAGCATACAAAATGTTTTTTCCTTGTACAAACAACATTTCTGAGTAAGAAGCTCTCATCAACGGTATGAAGATCACCCTTGAGTGGTGCGTGGATGAACTGAATGTTCTTGGAGATTCCCAATTGGTCATCAATCAGGTTAATGATATCTATCAGACAAGAGATGATAAGTTGATACCCTACAAATTGATGGTTGATGATCTTAAACAATATTTTACTCACATTACATTTTCACAGGTTCCGAGGGTAGATAATAAAGCAGCAGACGCCATGGCTACTCTTGCCTCTATGCTGCAAATGCCTAAAAATGATTTTCCACATGAATTCTTGGTGGAGACATTATGCTACCTAGCCTATGACTCCCCTGACTCCCAGATGATCTGTTCTGTCATAGGACATGACTCATCCTACTACCACCACATATTCTCCTACCTACGTGACCAAATAATTCTGGACCCTTACTCCTGGAATGAGAAATGTCACCTAATCTGCAGTGCTTCATGATTCATCATCATTACTAATGACTTGTATAGACGTGGTCTAGATGGTACTCTCCTTAGGTGTTTAGAACCTGATGAGTCCAAACAAGTGTTAGTAGAGGTGCATGAACGCATTTGTGGGTCACATTCTAATGGCCTAACATTGGCTTGCAAACTTATTAGAGCTGGTTACTACTGGGCAGATATGGAAAAAGAAGCAATGTAGTTTGCCAAGTCCTACAAACAATGTCAATTACATTGAAACCTGATTCATGCTCCCGCCAAGGAGCTGATTCCTTTTATTACTTTCTGGCCAGATCTACCCCTCATCCTCTAACGAACATAATTTTATCATTACAACTACGGATTATTTTACTAAGTGGGTGGAGGCAGTCCCTCTCACCATTGCCAGTGGCAAAATAGTAGCAATGTTTATTCTTAATTACATCATCTGTAGGCATGGTGTACCCTTGGTGATTATCACAGATAATGGGGGATAGTTTAAAAATAAGGATTTGACAGACCTTTGCTCTAAGTTTAAAATTACTCAACATTGGTCTTCCATCTATTATCCTCAAGGTAATAGACAAGCGAAAGCTTCCAAAAAACAATCCTTAAGATCCTACATCGCACAGTACATAAATCCAGATGAGACTGGCATCTCCGGATCAATCTAGCTCTTTGGGAATATAGGAAAAGTATTAGAACACCAACAAGAGCTACACCCTATGCATTGGTTTATGGGGTAGATGCGGTGTTACCTATTGAGGTCGAGATTCCTTCTTTGTGAGTCTCTCTGAAAGGCCTCATCACTGATGAAGATACTAGAATATCTCGGCTACAAGAGCTGGAATTACTTGATGAACGTCACCAAGTGGCATTCGATCACCTGAGAGCATACCAAAAGAAGATGTCTAAAAGTTATAATAAGAAGGTTCAACCAAGAGACTTCCAAGCGGGTGATCTCGTTCTGAGAGAAAACCCTAAAAATCAGCAACATCGGGTCTAGAAAAGCAAGTTTGAACCTAATTGGCTCGGTCCATATATTGTTACTGTAGTGTTTGGGTCTGGTACCTATCAACTCTCTACTGCTGAAGGAGAACAACTCAAAGAAGCCATCAACGCTCTTCATTTGAAGCGATTCTATAACTGAGACATCTTCAGTATGCTCATGTATATACTAAAGTCCTGAAAAAATTCTAAAAATTTGAAAAAGTCCTAAAAAAATGATCATCTTAGTGAAAACCTAGCAATAGTCACTTCGATGTATCTCCAAAAAAATTATATATTCAAAAAATACAAAAAAATTAAAAAATTGAAAAGTACAAAAAAAAAGAGAAAAAGAAAAAAAGGTGCCATTGATGAAAACCTGGCAAATAGGCGTCATGGTAGCAAAAAAAGAATTTCTGCCAAGAAGGTGAAAACCTGGTAAACAGGCACCTCTTGTTCCACAATGCTATATCTATTGCAACACCCCTTGGCTTTATGCATTTGCTTTCCCGCATTCCTGCTTTCATTTTCTTTCAGCTCCCATCAAGACACCAACTCACATGGATTGAAACTGGTCATACTCTCAGGGCAACCCTCCTAGTCTTGGGGGCATTGTCTTATTATCTTTTGGATCTACTTTGTGACGGTCACCAGTGATTCTCACTATGTCTACCTACTGTCACTTAGCTTATACATAGCTCTCTCTATTATTGACAATCTCTCTCACATCAGTCACCAGTGGTTCTCACTGTGTCTGCCTACTGATGTATATCTTATACCACACTCACTTCATTTAATCATCTCTCTCGTGTTAGTCACCAGTGGATCTCACTGCATCTGCCTACTATTGCTATTCTATCAAGTTTTCTCACATCCATTCAAGTTGGAGTTATACTCACACACTTTATCTTTTGATACTTGGTCTTGACGATTATATGCTTTAGTTTGTACATATTTTTCAGTCACTTTCATGACATTCTGGTTCCTTTGCAAACCCTTAAGACTTGTCATTGATTCAGCACCATACGCTTGGAGGCAATCACATATTGTTTGTTCTCACAACATACGTCAAGTCAGTCATCATTACTTGGGGGCACAGGTCCCCCATTTCATCATATCTCTGGTTTACACCTGAGTCAGTAATCTTGTCACTTCTCAAGGACAACTCGCTACTAACACAAACTAGTGTTTTTCAACACCACCATAACAGTGTTTTTTAACACTATCTTTGGACACATCTGTGTTTTTTAACACATCAGATATCTCAAATGTAAACATCTCTCGATAACATTCAAACACAATGCACTCACAAGCACAACAGTGTTTTTTAACACCTCATACATATCTACATTCAAAAACTTTAAAATAGGCTGAGCTATGCTTGCATATTTCTTTGTATGCTGTCTATTCTTATGGATTTCATTGACATTTTCTTTGTCTACTGCTTGTTGGCATAGTCCCAATGATCTGGAAACATAAAATAAATAAGGTGTATGTGATAAGATCTCCCGCAATAAGGTGGAACAGCCTCACATCCGTTGATCTTGTTTATTTGTATGCTATGGTGAGGTCAGTACTATCTCCTTGCTTGTTATTGCTATGTTTGTTATTGTTTTTCTTGTTATTGATTTGTATGTTTACGCACGATCACACTCATGGTTTTCCTGGCTTTGAATGCCTCGATACTAGTGTACTCTTGCAACATTAAGTGGAAACAATGTTCAGGTCATCTTGGCTTTTATGCCCTAATGCTTACGTTCGTCTCCTACATTTTATCCAATGATAAGTCATATTCATATCCTTATGGTTGCATTGTGGCACTAGTAAGGGTTGTATTGACTTTGATGTTCCAAAAAATGCTCAATGATGATAAATATACAATGGGTCTCACAACCATGTCCTAGAATTGCATCTTCATATTGCATCTACCATAGGATTGCATTTTCATTCTAGACTTGCATGGTGGCAATGATTCAGTATTCTCTCCATTGCATTCTTTTGGGTTCATACTTTGGAGAGTTCTTCTTCACTGTTCACGTTTCATCACGATTGACCAAGTATTTGATCCTTGCTCTCTATCTTCAGCTATATGCTCAATCCATTTTCGTGATCCAAATCAAAATCTGACACTTCTATATAGCTCAAAATTACATTTTAAAATTTTTGAGACCGACGCGATCGGACGCTTGTGCAGTCACCCTTCTGACATCGCTTTCTTGTCAGAATCTTATCATATCATCATTTTCTAAAATCTTTGACTTTTTTCTTCAAAAGTCAACTCTAGTCAACCCTAGTCAAACTTGGTCAACCCGACCTTAAAATCACTCGAAATTGATTATGTATCTTCTAAATTCTTCCGTAATCTATTTTGAGTTCTTTCTATCTGCGATTTTTTGTTCTTCATCATCATTATGACGTGTCATCTTTTGATTTCACTCCCGAGGGGGCAGGATGATTACATCATTAAATCTTTTCCAATCAATCTAATCCAATCCTCATCACTTGGGGCATTTCAGTTTTTCATACCTCACAACCAAAACTGGGTGTTCCATGCTTTTCAATCGCTTGGGACATTTCAGTTTTTCGTACCTCACGGTCAAAACTGGGTGTTCCATGCTTTTCAATCGCTTAGGGCATTACAATTTTTCATACCTCATGGTCAAAACTGGGTGTTCCATGCTTTTCGATCACTTGGGGCATTTCAATTTTTCATACCTCACGGTAAAAACTGGGTGTTCCATGCTTTTCAATCGCTTGGGGCAGTCCAATTTTTTGTACCTCACAGTCAAAACTAGGTGTTCCATACTTTTCAATCACTTGGGCGCCATGTTTAGTTTTTTGTACCTCACGGTCAAAATTGGGTGTTCCATGCTTTTCAATTGCTTGGGGCAGTCCAATTTTTTGTACCTCACGGTCAAAACTGGGTGATCCATTCTTTTCAATCACTTGGGGCATTTTAGTTTTTCATACCTCACGGTCAAAACTGGGTGTTCCATGCTTTTCAATCACTTGGGGCATTTCAGTTTTTCGTACCTCACAGTCAAAACTGGGTCTTCCATGCTTTTCAATCACTTGGGGCATTTCAATTTTTCGTACCTCACGGTCAAAAATGGGTGTTCCATACTTTTCAATCACTTGGGGCATTTCAGTTTTTCGTACCTCACGGTCAAAATTGGGTGTTCCATGCTTAGAATGAAGGATTTATCATGATAAATGCAATGCAATGCAAGATTATACTAAGAAAATGAAATATGAGAGATTAAGCTAAGACATGATTTCAATGCAATTTAGTCTAGAAATTGAAACTATCTTATTTGCAAAATGAAGTTAATCTATATGATATTAAGCAAATGAGACAACAATTCAGTATTCTAACAATGCAATTTTTCTCTAATAATTCCAAGGGCTTTGACTGAAGAATGAGAGTTCTTTTATAGACTCTGAGAGGATCAGAATAGAAACTTTCCTGTTTGAAAATAAAACAAATGAAAAGCCAGTTAAAAACAGAAAGCTTTAATGAAAAGAATTCAATAAATTGTTTTCTTCCTACTTTATCTATTTTCTTTCTTTGATTTAATATTGTTTTATTTGAATTTAATTTTTTTATTTCTCTTTAAAGCATAATAAATTCAAAGTTTCCATTTCTGAATAGAAATAAGATTTTGGAGAGAATATCCAATTAATTAAATAAATATGACCTCATAATTGCTTTTTCTCAATTATCTGAATAATTAAATTCAATTATTGAAAATGACGATATTTATTTAATAATTAAACATTATTTAATTTCTTTTCATGTGTCTCAGCTAAAGAGGGTGAATTTAATTTAATTAAAGTGCTTGGACTTTATTAATTAAATTAATTCGATCATAGGGTTTGTTTAGCCAAATAGATATTTAGGAATTAAATATGATATATGATTAATACAGATTTAGGATTTTCTACATTTGACACTTAGGTCAAGTAGAATCAGTGAAAACTCAGAATTGCCTAGTACAATAGGACTTTGATGATTTAGAAGAATGACAAATGCAACAAAATTGGTTAGAGTTGCAAGATGCGAATTTTGGGGTGTTACACTTAGCAACTAGTTGAAGATTACAAGGATGAAATTTGTTTCCTAGTTGATTGTGATAAGATTTATATTCAAGCAGTAAATCCTAGGTTTGCATGGTTAAAACCTCTTTCATATGAGGTCAACATAGATGAAACAAGAGAAATCATAGAGGCTCTTTTGAATGAACTTGTTAATCCAAAGGCACTCTACTTTGGAACATATGAAGAAGCTAAGAGCAGGATATCTTTGGAAATTTTGATTCCTAATATTTTGAAAAGAGGAAAGAAGAGGCTTAATACATTTAAGAAGAAGTATGGAAAGACTTCTGACTCTCCTTCTATTACTGAGAATAAAGAGGATACAATTAAGATAGAGGATGTTGAACCTAAGAAAGAAAAGGAAGAGATTGATATTGAACCTCCTCCTCAGAAGAGGAAGGAAGCACCCAAGTAGCAAAAGGCAAAGAACACTACCCTTTTTATCACCAAAAGGAGATCAAGGAGAAAACTTGATTTAGGCAAGGATGGTGATGATGTAGAAACTATTATTGTGGTTTTGAGGAAATCACCACCCACACTTAATGAGAAAATTGAATACCTGAAAGAAGGAAGAGGTATAGCTTCTCTAAAATCACTCAACTATGCTTCTAGGACTAAGGAAGAAAAGAAGAAAATTGAAGAAGCATTTGTGGAGAAGATGGAAAGATGGAAATATGACCCCTCCGAGCTGAAGAGTCACATGACTAAAGATTTATTCAAGGGAGTTTCTATTCCTTGGAGTAATGCAGTCCAAACTGAAAGGGACATAAGGGAACAAACATTGAGGCAAAGCATGCCTGCTATGAAAAGAAAAGAAGTAAAAGAGGCCATGAGTATATATGAAAACAAGCACACTCCCATACTCAGGGCCTTCCAAATAATGAACAAGAAGATAAATGATGTAGTTCAACTTGCCACAATGGTGTGGAAAGCAATATTTGAAGTAAAAGAAGATGATAAGGTAGAAGTACAAAGCACAGACCCTCTAGAATAGACAAATGATGATACATTACCCGAGGTATAGACTATTGAAGAGTCCAATGCCGAGCAGATTGCAGTAGAGGTTATGACATCATTGCCCCAATAACCTATCCATAACATAGTATCTCTAAGCAAGGACAAGGTTATAGAATCCACATCTGAACAAGTATGCACCGAGCAATAGGCTCCACTCACTACTGAGCCAAGCATACCTGAGTCACAAAAGGAAAAGGTAGATGTTTATATATCCAATATTGATTCTTTGGTTAACATTGATTCAACAATTGGTACAGTAGAGGTCAATGAATTAATTGGATTGAATACTGAGGTAAAATATGAGGAAGCTAAAGGTAAGGAGATTGTTCCTTCACTGAGTCCTAAAATAAAAGGAAAGGAGAAAGTAGTGAATATTGATGCGATAGATCTTGATGAAGACATTTTGATTCCAAATTGGGATCTATTCAGCTTATCTATAGAGTAGATGGTTATAATAGGAGAACTTTGGATGAAAAGAGCTACACAAAAAAGCTCCAGAAGGAAAGGCAAAGAAACAAAGTACTGGAAGATGTCAAAAACATATTTGTAAATGCATTGCAGATTGAATTCAATGAGAGTGACTCAATAATGGACCAACTTGTTGACATTGTCCACAAATTCAACACAAACATGAATGGTCAAGAGAAGTTACTTGAGAAGGCAAAAAAGAAGTTTGAAAACAAGGTTCTAGAAAATGTTGCAAAGAAGATTGTAATCAACCACGTGTAGCTCGCAAATGTTATATGCACTGTAGAAACCACCATGACCAATGTGGTAGCACTATATGTAAATTTAATTGATACCTCTAACTTTACTATGGAGATCAAGGAAAAGATAGTAAAGATTGATGAAAATATGAAGGAAAGTGCAAGGAAGTTAGCACTTGACCCAAGCACTAGTTCAACTCACTTCTTGAAGATCAAGTATCTAACTAATTTGCAAGCTCAGTTATTGAGAGAAGAAGAAAGGAATAGAGAGTAACTTACAACAATATAAAGGCAACTTCTACCAGACATGGATGCAATGCAAAAATGCATCACACATGCCAAGACACTCATTCATGACAATAGTTTCTTAGTTGCAGAGGTAATTATAGAGTTGTCAGCAGAGCTATAGATTGAATTGCACATCATGAAGGTACCACAGGACAATTAGGACAACACTTTGTCTCAAATTGTTAAGGTACATAGTGATTTTCTATCATATTCTAGAATAACCTTATAGCTACCACTTTTGGCATTTTTGTCAAAAAAAGGGGGGAAATATCATGGCATAAAAAGGGGAAATATCATTGTATTGTTAGTAATAACTAAGAGGGGGGGGGTGAATCAGTGGCCTCAAAAATTTATCCTTCAAACTTAACCACTAATCAATAAACCTTAGATTATTATGTCCCTACAAGATGTATGTCATGAAATAATAATAATGATTTAATTGTCTATCAGTGTTCTCTATCAATCCTTATACTTTCTTGATTACCGATAAGTAGTATAACTATTTACCAAAACTCAGTAAATAAGCAGAGTATACCGATCAATCCAGTGTTAACTATGTCAGATACAAAATCGTAAAGAAATGAATCATACACACATAACACATGAATTTTTAACATGCAAACCCTGTTAAGGGAAAAACCATTGAGAACGGTACCCTAAATTTTCACCCTTCTAAAGTGAGCCTTGTTAGGAGCCAACCCTGTTAAAGGTTACAAACACACTGTTAAGTGCGACCTTGTTAGAGGATTTTATACATAGAGGTTGTCACTTAGTATCAGGAATCTATTTCTACCATCCTTGAATCAAACTCCTTCTAAGACTGTAAATAGGTATCCAAAAATTCCAATGCTACTTTCATGAATCAAAATTTTTTGCACTCCTTGGGATGTACCTCAATAAATAGAAGACTGTTAGTCCTTCTCGCGTTACAGACTTGATGCTTCAATGGTTAAACTAAAATAATATGACCTATTCATCTTGCAACTTTGAATTGTAGATTTTCAAATCTATTTAAGTACATTACCTCTCTGATCAATATATCAATTCAATCCTTTGTGCTCCACACTTTCTACTCTGTGATACTGTGCTCACTATTCGACAGTGTCTACAGAATTCCCTAGCTCTCCTTTAGCTTGATTGATCAAGACTATATGAAGTTGTTCTTCATCAATTTCTCTTTAGCATCCTATTTATATTTACTACCCTTAATCCCATTCATAAATGAATTAATCATGTCTGTTATATATGCATGATATTCATTGTTTCTTGATTCTTGATTCTTGATTCTTGGCATGAAAAATAATCCAGCCAATTAAATTTAAAGCATAACTCTTGATTTATCTCATAGTTATCTTCTTCCCAACTATACAAATCATCTTTAAATCAATCACTTACCTCTAGTTTTATAAAACAAAGAAAAAAACTAATTAAGTCTATCTTTAGCTCTTGCCAGCTAGATATTTTGTCATTTTCTAAACTCTCTGTTCTATCGGTCACCTATGTAGTTAGTTGTCTGTGAAAACCGATAGTTCCACTAGTGAGACTCTAGTTAGCTTCAGGATCTCCGTTCGTCGAGTATTATTGGATTTTTACTCGTTGGGAAACTTTGTTTGTAGCTTGTCCGACATCCTGGGGTTTTGCTTCGTCAGGAAACATTATACTTCTGATCATCCGGTATCACTATGATTGTTCTTCTTTTCCTTTACCGATGGTGTGCACTCTGTCGGTGTTTTTTGTCACTTATTGAATACTTGACTTTTATGCATTTCTGAAAGAATAACCTTGGTTCCTTTGATTCCTTAAAGTCTTTTTCATTATGTATATGACCATACAGATGATATCAAGTTTACATCAATGAAGATACAATACATTAACTTATTTAATGTCTTGCATGATTATCAACTCATCCATTCAGTTACATGTCATCAATCTCTCCCTTTGGCATTGATGGAAACATAATATATTATCACACTATACTATTTCTAATACAATATGAAATACCATAGTTGAGATTCATCAAACTACCAATCTTTTAGTTCTGTTAACCGATAAATGTCTAACCATCGGTAAGCTCTATTTTAGGTTAGATTTTATTCTTGCAGCTCTTTGTCTTCTAATGTGTTGTGTCCTCTTCTCTTGTCAATTTTTCTCTGTTGACTGATCTTCTCTTTGATGTCTTTTTTCTCTTGTCAGCAAATCTCCCTTTGTATAATCTTTTCATACAATTTCTGTCCCTAAGGATATAATGTCTCCCTATTGGAGTAATGTGATAATATGGATAATTTCTCTCCCTTTGACAACAATGTGAAACAAATATAACAAATATCTGATATTCATGTCAAACAATCATTTTTCCCCATCCAAAATATATTCCTTGAATTTTACCTTATCCATTAGCAATACATCAATATGCTCTTGTGCTCGGTTCTGATATATACCTATCTATATATAGACATAGCTTTGAAGTTCATCTCTTTGGTTTCATGAACATGTATGATATTTTGGTAATATTTAGGCTGATGCAACCTTCAGTCTTTTTACTGACTGGAAGACAAGGGTTTGACTCCTAGTCTCTTTCTCAAGTACTCAAATGTATCCTTGGGCAGTGGCTTGGTGAAGATATCAGCTAATTGTTCTTTGGATTTCACAAACTCAAGTGTCGCTTCCTTTTCTTGAACTTATTCTTTCAAATATTGATACTTGATGGGAATGTGTTTAGTCTTGGCATGCATGACTGGATTCTTGGAAATATTTGTTGCACTGGTGTCATCATAATATATAATCATTGGTTCTAAGATCTTCATATGCATACCTTCTAGCAACTATTTGATCCATGCAATATTTGAGCAATTTTTAGCAGCAACAACATACTCTGCTTCTGCAATAGACTAAGAGATACATCCTTGCTTCTTACTAATCCATGTGATAAGTCTATCACACATACAGAATGCTCCATCAGTTGTGCTCTTTTAGTCATCAATATTTATAGCCCAATCAGTGTCGACAAACACCTTAAGCTCAAATTTTCCTTCTCTTTATAACCATAATCCATATTCCTTAGTATTCTTCAGATATCTTAGGATTATTTTCACAGTAGTCATATGTGACTCTCTGGGGTTAGCAAAAAATCTTCCAATTATTCCTACTGCATGTGCAATATTTGGTCTAGTGTGTACAACATACATGAGTTTTCCAATCATTGATCTCTACAAAGTCTGATTTACCTTTTTTGTCTTGTCCTCCTTTGTCAACTTACATCCAGTAGCCATTGGTGTTCCAACTAGTTTGGAATCTTCCATCTTGAATATTTTCAGGACCTCTTTAATTTATTTGGACTGTATAATGAAAATACCTTCACTTTGTTGAATGATTTGTAGACCAAGAAAGAACTTGATCTCTCCAAACATAGACATCTCAAACTCTTTACTCATCTCATTAGAAAATGATTTGCATAGCATATCATTTCCCCCAAATGTTATTTCATCAACAAATATTTCAGTAATCACAGTGTTAGCATCAGTATCTTCCTTCAAATAAAAATTATTGTTTTCACTAGTCCTTACAAATCCAATACTTATAAGATAGGAATGAAATCATTCATACCAGGCTCTAGGAGCTTGTTTCAATCCATACAAGGCTTTGTGAAGTCTACATATCATGTTTCTCTTTTCTAGATCGACAAACCCTTCTAGTTGCTTAATGTATACCTCTTCTTGAAGTATTCCATTTAGGAATGTTGACTTGACATCCATCTGGTATACCTTGAATCCTTTATAAGAATCATAAGAAAATATTATTCTTACACCTTCTAGCCTAGCAATGGGTGCAAAGGTCTCTCCATGGTCTATACCTTCCTCTTGTGCATACCCCTTGCATACTAGTCTTGCTTTGTTTCTTGTGACTTCTCCATTCTCATTCAGCTTATTCATGAATATCCATTTAGTATCGATGATATTCTTGTCATTTGGTCTTGGCACAAGTGACCATGTATTTTTCTTCTCAATCTACTCAATCTCATCATTAATAGCACTTATCCATTCTTCATTATCAATTGCAACATTGACAGGTTTTGGCTCAAACTCACAAATTTAACAACTTGATTTTAGAGACTTACTTCTTGTTCTTGTACTAGCTTTCTTATCTCCTATGATCTAGATCTCTAGATGGTTCCTTCTTACATATCTTGAAAGTATAGGTAAAACCCTTTGTGTATCACCTTAATCATTATTTTGTTCTTCATTGTGTTCTTCATCACCTTGGACATTATTTTGATCATTATTCTGACTGTCGGTAATTGCAGTCTGACCATCGGTTGCAAAATTCTATTGTTCTAGAATTAAGCACTATTTCTCAGGAAGAGTGTTGGGTTCTTCAAAATATACAAACTTTTTGTAGTCCTCTGGTTCTCTTGTGCTTTCTAGCTCATTCTTTTCTGCAAATTCATCTATCTTTACATTTACACTTTCAATAATTTTGTTAGAAGTCATGATAAGACATTTATAATCCTTGCTCTTGGTGGAATACCCTAGAAAGATACCTTCATCACTCTTGGCATCAAGCTTTCCATTTCTATCATCTTTTAAGACATAACATTGACTACCAAAGATCTTGAAGTAACTTACATTGGGTGTTTTACCATACCATAGCTCATATGGTGTCTTCTTTGTGTCCTTCAATTGTACTATGTTTAGTGTGTAGATAGAAGTACTGACAGCTTCCCTCCAGAAGACTTGGGTGATTCATTTCTCTATCTTTAGTGTTCTAGCACAATCAACTATTGATCAATTCCTTCTCTCAACAATCCCATTTTTTTGTGATGTTCTTTGTGTAGAAACCTATCTTTTTATACCATGCTCATTGCAGAAGTTAGTGAATTCATCTGATATAAAAACTCCTCCTCTATCTAATCTTAAGCATTTCAAATCCTTACCACTTTCTTTTTCTACCATAGCCTTATACCATTTAAACATCTTGAATGCTTCAAATGTATCTTTTAGAAACATAACTGTCATCATTCTAGAGTAATCATCAACAAAGATAATAAAATATCTATCTCCATAATAACTCTTTGTCCTCATTGGTCCACATAGATTAGTATGGACTAATTCTAGAATATCATCAGATGTATGGGTTTCACTTTTGAAACTAGACTTTGTCATTTTACCTTTTTGAAAATTCTTGCACATGATGTTGTCAGGCTTTGTCATCGTTGGTAAGCCTCTTACATTTCTCCTTCTGCTTATTTTCATCATGTTGTCAAAATTTACATGACACAATATTTTGTGCCACAACCATATGTCTTCATTTCCAGCCATTAAGCAATTGGTGTTAGTATCATTCAGGTAGAATAGGTTACCTTTTGTATTTTCACCGGTACCAATCAATCTTCCTGATTCATTGAAGATCTTTGCCTTCTTATTCTCAAATGCTACTATGTGACCTGAATTATTCAGCTGAGAAACACTCAATAGATTATAATTCAATCCTTTTACCCAATAAGAATTTTCACATTTAATCATGTTATTCAACATTATAGTTCTTTTACCTTCAACTAGACAAGGTGTATCATTACCCATTCTTACTGTACCACCATTATAATGCTCAAAAGTGTTAAAATTTTCTTTGTCACCACTCATGTGGTGAGTGCAACCACTATCTATAATCTAGATTCCATTCTTGCTAACCTTAGATATGAGTATAGTTTCTACATACCTTTCATCTTCATCTGAATCATCTTTCACAGCCACAAATGTCATCTTGATGTCTTCATCGGGTTCAGTGTCAGTATCTTCATCTTTTCAAGAAGCTAGGTAGATGGCTTTCTTACCTTTGTCCTTGTAGTCTTGGGTATCTCTTCTTTCTGATTGTCGGTAACTTATGTAATCCTTGTTATCACCTTTGTCAGATTTCTTCTCAAAAGATCTGTCATTAACTCTGTCATATTTTCTTCTGTTAGGACATCTTGCAGTAAAGTGTCCAATCTCTTTACAATTAAAGCATACAAGTGGTGGGTAAAAGAACAATAATCTATCACCTTTTAGGCTAACTTATCAGCACAGCTAAATTTTTGTATTTCTAACTAAAATTTAATTTTGGTCAACATATAGTCTAGCTAGATTTTAATTCTAGCTAAGTTAGATAAGTTCTTCAACTTTTCCAATTGTAAATGTCTATTAAATGTATGTTTTATATGACTTTGAGTCCAATTACCATAGAAATAAAATTATTTCAGAAAAAAATGACGTTTCAATAACTCCTAGTCTTTTTAATGATATTTTTAAAAAAATACAAAAATACTCTTTTGTAGAGATCAAAGTCAAGAATATCCTCATATAGGTTTTATAGTATTTAAATTAGACAGTCTATTTTAATTAAAAAATATTGAAAGTAGGTATTTTTACACTCAAGCAGTCATTGTTTCGGAAAATATAAAAAAAACGATAAATCAATTCGAAAAAAATTTAAAATCATAGAAAACACTAGACAAGAGAGTCCTCTTCAATAATATGTAAGTTATTTGGTTTTTGGTATAGTTTTGATAGGGGAAAAGTGGCGGGAGACAAAAACTATTGATTTCAGGTAAGTTTGACTTTGAAAACTTATAATGGAAAAACTATAGATCGAAAACACTTCTTTCTTTTTTTCTACACTAGCCATACATGTCATCTAAAACATATTCTAAAATTGGAGGAAAACACAATATTTTACTTATAATGATTTGGTGGGAAGTAAACACCTTGATTTACAGTATTTTTTAGCAAATGAAAAATAGACCTAAAAATTCAAAAAACATATTAGTTTTGCTTCAATTTTTTTAAAAAAAATTAAAGGCATATAATTCATCCTATTTCACACATTTCTTCAGTTTACATCATCTTTAAATTCTCAATAGAAATGTTACTTTTATGCCCTTGAAGTTTTACAGTTTTGGTGTTGTTGACCTTTTTCCTTTGTAAAAGGGTGACAAATTATTGTGCTTTTACCCTGGTAACTTGCCTTTGTATTTACCTTTGTCTCTCTGCATTCTTCTAGCCATAAGTGCTTCTATTTCATCTAGATCTTTTTCTTCACTTTCACTTTCACTATCTCTTCTAGATGTGTGTATATGACTTGATTATCTTATTCTCATGTAAGACTTATATGCATACTCTAAGTTTGGTAAGACACTATTATAGAAGTTATTCATCTCAAATGAAATCAGTCTACCAATTAAACTATCAAGAGTAATTGTATTGTTTCATACTGCTCTCATTTCTTGAATGGTAGAAACTCTAATAGCATATACAGGTAGTAAGATTCTTAAGAATTTACTTACCACTATCTCCTCTTCATGTGTACCTCCAACTCCTTGTATGGTGTTGACTACTTCTTTGATTCTTGTGCTGTACTATGTGATGTTTTCTCCTTCTTTCATTCTAAGATCATCAAACTTTCCTCCAAGGCTTTCTATCTTGGCTCTCAGAACATGTGTATCACCTCCATGTACAAGCTTCAGTTTGTCCCACATCTTCTTTGTAGTTATGCAATCTTTTACATCTTCAAATTTAGCATCAGAGAGTGATGAAGAAAGCTCTATGACCATGGAATTGTGCTCATGCTTCTCTCTCAATTGATTTACTGTCAATACTCCTGTGGGAAACACATATTCACTGTCTAGAAATTGAGTAACATCATTACCAATACCTTATAAGTGGAGTCGTATCCTGCATTTCCATGAAGCAAAGTTGTCTTTGTTCAACTTGGGTACATCTTGTCTATTCATCTTGTGATCTTGACTTAGGTCTTGAAACCTTCCTTTCTAAGCACACAAGCTCTGATACCAATTGTTATTAATAACTAAGAAGGGGGGGGGTGAATTAGTGGCCTCAAAAATTTATCCTTCAAACTTAACCACCAATTAATAAACCTCAGATTATTATGTCCCTACAAGATGTATTCCATGAAATACTAATAATGATTTAATTGTCTGTCTGTGTTCTCGGTCAATTGTTATTCTTTCTTGATTACCGATAAGTAGTATAACTATTTACCAAAAATCAGTAAATAAGGAGAGTATACCGATCAATCCAGTCTTAACTATGTCAGATACAAAATAGTAAAGAAATGAATCATACACACATAACACATGAATTTTTAATGTGGAAACCCTGTTAAGGGAAAAACCATTAAGACCGGTATCCCAAATTTTCACTCTTCTGAAGTGAGCCATGTTAGGAGCCAACCCTGTTAGAGGTTATAAACACACTGTTAAGTGTGACCTTGTTATAGGATTGTATACATAGAGGTTGTCACTTAGTATCGGGAATCTATTGCTACCATCCTTGAATCGGCATCCTTCTTAGACTGTCAATAGGTATTGGGAAAGTCCAATGCTACTTTCATGAATTAACCTTTTTGGCACTCCTCGGGATGTACCTCAATATATAGAAGACTTTTAAGTCATGCTTGGTTAAGAGACTTGATGTTTCAATGGTTAAACTGAAACACTATGACTTGTTCATATTGCAACTTTGAATTACAAATTTTTCAGATCTATTTAAGTACATTACCTCTCTGATCAATTTATCAATTCAATCCTTTGTGCTCCACACTTTTTTGTCTAAGATGTTGTGCTCACTATTTGTTGGTGTCTATAGAATTCCTTGGCTCTCCTTCAGGTTGATTGATTAGGACTATATGAAGTTGTTCTTCATCAGTTTCTCTTTAGCATCCTCTTTCTATTTACTCCCCTTAATCCCATTCGTAAATGAATTAAGCTTGTCTCTTATATAGACATGATATTCATTGTTTCTTGATTCTTGATTCTTGGCATGAAAAACAATCTATCCAATTAGATTTAAAGCATAACTCCTGATTTTTCTCATAGTTATCTTCTTTCCAACTATACAAATCATCTTTAAATCAATCACTTAATTTTGGTCGAATTAAACAAAGAAAACAACCAGTTAAGTCTATCTTTAGCTCTTGCCAGCTAGATATTTTTTTCATTTTTTTAACTCTCTGTTCCATCGGTCACCTTTGTAGTTAGTCCTCGGTGACAACTGACAGTTCTGTTAGTGAGACTCCAATTAGCTTCAGGATCTCCATCTATCAGGCATTATTGGATTTTTACTCATCGGGAAACTCTGTCTTTAGCTCGTCGGGCATCCTATGTTTTTTCTTCGTTGGGTAATTCTATACTTCTAATCGTCAGGTATTACTATGAATGTTCTTGTTTGCCTTTAATGATGGCTTGCACTCCATTGGTTTTGTTTGTCACTTACTGAATACTTGACTTTTATGCATTGCTGAAAGTATAATCTTGGTTCCTTTGATTCTATGAAGTCTTTGGCATTATGTATATGACCGTACAGATGATATCAAGTTGACATCAATGACAATACAATACATTAATTGATTTAATTTCTTGCATGATTATCAACTCATTCATTCAGTTACATGTCATCATGTATATATAGATTGAAGAAACACATGTAAAGTTGAGTAGAAAAGAAGATTTACATTACATAAATAATTTTGAAAAAAAAAATAGAGTCAGTTGGACCCCAGAAGCATAGGAAGTGTCAAAACCCGAGCAAACAGAAAGGGGAATTTTTGACATATTGGAAATAGAGATCAATGATAAGTGTTTTTGTCACAAATGCCAAAGGGGGAGATTATAGACCTTATGGAAAGACATCTTTTCAATTAGTGTGAAAACACTTAGTCATCTACCGTCAACCAAGCCAGCAAGTATAATGTAACCTGAGTGATCAATGTTTCCCAAGTAATCAGTGTTGCCCGAGTGACCAACATTGCCTGAGTGATCAATTTGAACCCAGTGATTAGCAGTATCATCCGAGTATCATTTTATCAACCGAGTAGACTTCTGGACCCGAGTTACAGTTTGAAGCTGACTTTGCACATATTTATTAATATCATTTTGTCTAATGCAAGCTGACTTGTAGAGTTATTTGTTTGGATAAGATATATGTGTAAGATAGTTTGTTTGTCCAAATTGTAATATTGTAAGAAAACATAGTGAGAGTGGAAGACATATGAATGGTAGCTTGATTAAGATTAAAGAAGAATTCAGGACAACAGAGTCTCATCTATCACATTCAGGTGATTAGTTATATAAAAAAGGATCTCATTCAACAAATCATAGTTTCACAAAGAAGATCATCTACTGGTTCATTCTAATAGGTGGATCAGAAGAAATCCTTTAACCAGGTGGACCTAACAGACCTTTTTCTAAATCTCTTAACAGAGTTGCATTACTTATTGCATTGTACTAAATCCTTTAACAAGGTATACCTAATAGTCCTTTCTATGCTCCTAACGGGGCAGGCCATCAGAAGTGGTCATTGTAAGCTCTAACAAGATAAATTTATACTGTAGTACTAAATTTTGTGGGTATCATCCCCACTCTAGTTTTACTTTATATTTGGAAGGTTTCTCAGTAACCAAATATTGCATTATGTGTTATGTATGATTCTTTACTTTTAGTTCTATGTATGCAAAGAGATTAGACCATATAATTATGGATAAAGAAGATCAAGTTTTATTGGTTTCTGATTCACCCCCCCCCCCTTCTCACTCATTGGGAATATTATATATTTCCAACAGAGACTTTGTTGTACTATATACTTTTTCAATCTTTTAATCAATTTGGCATTTCATATTCGCATGTGTATCTTTACTTACACTTCTACAACTATACATTTTGGATAAATAAAGTATCTTACATATATATCTTATCCAAACAAATAACTTCTTAATTTAGCTTCCATTAGAAATAATTATATAAAAAAATATATGCAAAGTCGGCTCAAAACTGTCACTCGGGTCCAAAAGTCTACTCGGGTGATAAACTGATACTCAGGCAATATGCTGATCACTTAGGCAATGTTGGTCACTTGGGAAATACTGATCACTTAGGTAACACTAATCACTTGGGTCATTCATTATACTTGTTGGCTCAGTTAGCACTAGATTACTAAGTGTTTTGACACTAATTGACAACATGTCTTGCCATAAGGTCTACATTGTTTACATCTTTGCATTTGGAATGCTTGATGACCTACGAGCTTTGAGAGCTAAAGAATCGTTGCTATTACCTTAAAGGCATTGTGTGAAGTGTTTGATATCTCTTTATTTGTTTTGATGTTGATATTCCCTATGTGGTACTCCCTATATATGATCATTTTATAAGGAAATGTCTTGATGGATCACGAGCTACAAGCTAGGGCATCATGCATTATTTATGAGCTCAATGTTTAATACTACCATTGTTTACATATTTGCATTTGGAATGCATGATGACCCATGAGCTTTGAGAGCTACGACATCATTTCTATTAGCTTCAAGGCATTCTGTGAAGTGTTTGATCTCTTTTAATTTGTTTTTTGTTGATATTCACTATGTGGTACTCCCCGTTTATGATCAGTTCATTAGGAAAAACATGGTATCTTCTTTCCTTTCCATAGTGTTCTTCTGAGTACACATGTCCTCAAGCATGGTGTTTCTTTTAGAAGTGTATGACTTGACTATGCACATGCATAATTGTCAGTGAGGATTAGTAATAGGATGCCATTCATTTCTTTTATCTTTTTTCATCTAACCCCCATCTCTCTTTTCTTTGTAGCTTCTGGATCACATGGGAGCACACTAGATTCATACTTGGGTCAAAAATTCATCACTTCAGGCAATTTCTGGTACCCTTATTATTTATGTTCATCCTCTTATGTATGCTTCCACTCTTGCATATTCTTCTGAAAGTTGGCTATGCTCACGGCCTGTGTGAGCCTAGATGATTTTATCTTTTAGTTCCTTTCCTTGTATATTATATACAAGTTATTTACCATATATATACATGTAATCTTTAGATACAAAAATTTATTTTCCTTTACATGCATTTTTTCATGAAATGAACAAAATTTAAACAAGATCATCTAATAATGCAAACTATGATACTGTAATCACTCATCTAGTAATTAGGTTACCAAATTGGAATGGGCATGAAAAATATGGTGACAGGAACCATCACTAAGGATTGAACACAAGTCTAAAAGTCCCCAAACCTATTCTTCCATGTGTCCTTATTTCCTTCATAATTTTGGTTCAACCCCTATAGGATGACCAAGCCTAGAGGCCAAGGAAAGTACCCAAGAGAACTTGAAAGAAAGATGAATGAAAACATTATCCTTATGTGGGTAAACCCATATAAGTGTTCTTACTTTGCATCACAACTCCTACTTGAGGATCCACAATCATACATTAATGTTCAAGACTTATTGTTACCTTGGTCTTTTTGAATGTTAGGATGACATCTCAATTGGGAAGGGAAAACCAAAACCTTTAATGAACAAATCACAACCAAGGCATGTGGGTGTTCTTCTATTGTATAGTTATACTCATAAAATATATGTACAATTATAAAATTTCATGCCTTAAAATTTTATAACATAGTTCCTTAGCATAGTTTACTATTCTAACATATATCTAATTCAAAATAGTAAGTATATGGTTTTATTACTGATATCCCTATTTGATTGGTCGATGTTCTAACTTTTATATTGTCGGTATTAAAATATAACAAATAGAGCATAGACCAATCAAATAGGGACATTAGTAATTGTTACCCAAAATTACAAGCATACAAAAGAATGAATACAAATAAGAAAAGATTACAGTTTTAGGGGTCTAATTAACATTATCCTTCACGTATTGTTGATTAAAATTTCATTATTACATTCATTATCAGATTTCATTATTATACTCTATGTATTGATCACATTTTAAAATGTCAAATTCATAACTGATCATTACATTCTGCATTTAAAATGAATGTAGTATACAAGTGTCCTTTCATATTTCATATTTCATATTTCATGTCAATCAAAATAGTACATTTGCAAAATAGAAATCATGATAGAAGTATGAAGTAGGGGTCCCATGCATTGCCTTGTTGTATCTTGGTTGTCATCTGGTTTTTTGTCAGGTCATAGGTCTCCAAATCTAGTACTTCATCTTCACTAGGTCTTTAGGGTTTCACCTGTATCATGAAAGAGAAAATGGTGTTAGATCAAGCTGGATGTAAGAAATGCATGAAACACAAACAACATACAATCAATTCTTCCAATGTTTCATATCTACCTGATCAATTCAATGCAATAAGGAAATGTGCATCCATACTAAGTGAAAGATAGTATTAATGAGACTTGCTCTAAACATGAAACCTTTTACTATTAATGATCATTTTGATGTATGTTGTTCTTTTTTTCGAAACCAGATATCTGAATGAAAGAGACTTGGTATTTCTATCTGAGAAACCTTTTTTAGAATTAGATCAACATGTTAGTTCAACAAACACAAAAAAACCAACAAAAATTCATGAATGAGTGCCATCTCATATGACACTCACACACAAACATTAATTGGCTCATTTGGTTTGCTAACCTAACAGGTTGATTGGTGATATGTGTGTAATAGGTGATCAAGGAACTATAATGCAGACAACAAAAGAAATGCAATAAGAGTCACGAGTCCGTGCTCAAACTTCACATAATGCATTAAACACAAGAAGGTTGTATGCATCACAAGAGGTTAGAGTTCATGTTCATGCAGGGGAAAAGATGCAGATGAATAAAAAGAGTCAATGTTGCTGCAGGAGACACATGGGCAATGAAAGGGTCCTAGGAGGGAATATGTAGAAAAGAAGGATAAAATGTTCACTATCATCATGGAAGGAGAAGTGGAAGTGATGTTGTTACAGTAAGTATGTAGATGAAGAAAAGACATATGAATTGAAGTTATTTGAGATCAATTATGGAAAATGCATGCCTAGTGATCAACCATTTTTCCTTAGTTTCATGTTATGAAGTTTTGTTGTCTATGCTTATAAAATAGTAGGGTTTGCAAAGAATGGGGATACATAAAAAATTGACAAGATCCATATGAGCTATTCATAAAGAATAGTGAGTAAGAATTGAAGAAACAATATGTTTATGTGCTTTCATGGAGTGAGCATTCACAAAAAAATAGCTATATTGTGAGAAAAAAAAATAGGGTATATTCATCAGCTAAAGAACTCAGTGATACTATGGTGATTCATGACTTCAAGAGAGTATAGTATCCATGCCCTTAATGTATATTTCAAAGTGATGATTCTATGTAGGGTAATAGAGAAAGTAGATCTTATTCTGGTGTATTGAAATGCAATGTTCTTCATGCATATAGGGTATACAGTCTTGGATATGGATGTTTAAATAAGGTTCTTGTTATGAGTATTGCCCATGGGATTCACAAGCCTGTGCTCGAACCCCATGGGTGGTATATGAATATGTAATTGAATAATAGTGTGCTTTTTAACAGAAAGAGGAACTACATTCTAGGAGTGTTTGAACATGCAATATTTTCATTTTAAAGGTGCTCACGGTTTCACCAGTTATATAGAATGTTGTTTTTATAACATTATATTCGTGCTGGAGAAGAAAACTTTATGTATTTCTCAGACAATAAAGATAAAGTTTGGTCTTGACAAAGAGAGACATGTTTTTTGGCTTATGATAGTATTGTTGTGCTTGAAAAACATTAAATGGAGTTCAGTCATGTATAAAAAAATAGCCATGGAAGAAGCCCGAATTCATCTTGCAAACAAAAATACCGACAAGCTTGCACATGTTCAAGTTTACTTCTAGATTTGCAACAATAGCCATGTGGGTATCCCTATTTTGTTGCTATTCATCTAAAAATAGTGAGCCATAATGAAGGAGATAATAGCAGACAAAGAAACAGACAAGAAAATGTTGAAGATAAATGATAGTTTGTGCTACAATGAAGGAATTGATACAAGGAATAAACAAGAATCCTAATTTGTTGCTAGAAAGATGTAAATCTTTTAAATAGCCCAGAAAGATGAAGTTACTAAAACCCGAGTTCTTAAATAAAATGCAAAAGATCACAACTTGATTATAATAGGATGCAGTTATGATATGTAGAAGTAGCAGAGAGCATGACAATAACTTATGTGGAGGAGAAATATCAAGAAGGCCAAGTTCAAGATGCAGTGGAGATGCCAAGTGTCATGGATAGAAACTAGTAGAAGGAATGGAGCCCGAGCTCTATATGTTTCAATAGTAAAATCCACAGTCAAAGACTCCCACTTTCCTAAGTTTCATTCATGGTGCACTGTAAACTAGGAATGAGTCTGAAGCGGTGGCTGAAATATACCAAGTTTTGAGACTATTAAAAGGGTAACTCCACGTCTTTCAACCTTAGCTTAGACCTACTCCAGGCTTACATTGGTTAACTGAAAAATAATTAACTCCAGACCAAGTTCAACACATGCATCCAGCGCCATATGTTATGGCATTAAAACATCAAGAGCCTGAGATCTTCAAGATATTTCCCATGTTTTTCCATGTAATGAAAGCCACAAGTGTCAACTCACTATTTACAGAGCCTAAGTTCTATTACTATAGTCTGAGAAAAACAAAACCCCAAACTCCAGTATCTTCAAAGAGAAAATACACAAAAGACACCATATGTTATGGCATGTAGTGCTCAAACTCACTGTTTACCACAGAGCCCAAGAAGTTTGAACTTCTCAACATAGTCAAAGTGCAGATACAACGCCAATGATTATGGCTTCCAAACTTTAGATTCAACCAAGCATAGTGGCACCATATAAAACCCTAAGTGTTATGCAAACAAGATGAATAAACATTATGAAATGTGTTTTACCTAGATTTTGAGTCCACTGCCAATGTGAGTTAATGCATTGTTAGTTCACAATGCCTCGACATTCCCCAGGGTGTGCCATGACAATACTTCTATGCTATGAAGACAACAGTATATCTTTTCAATAGGTATGGTCATGTCATTAATGAACTGTGATCAAGCATGGAGTTGGAGTTAGCTTAACCTAGCTAAACTATGGCATCAGGTTGTTTGGAGTTAGGGTTTTTTAAACCATGTTGTCGGCTTAGTGGAGTTAGGGTTCCATACTTTGTTGTCAACTTATGATTTTGGGTTTATGCATAAGGAGTTATGAATTTTTTATGGTTTTTTGCTATATATTGTAATAAGGTTGGTATATATGTAACAAGGATGAAGTCTTTGATACACCAACTTTAGGGGCCATGTTTAGGGCTAGATTTAGGGCTTGATTTAGGGAACTTATTAAGCCCTAGATTTGATGATTTTCTACTTTGGAGGACTTTTTGGAGGGAGAAGTATTTTTGAAATGGGCCATATGGGCTATATAGTTGGCCTTTTACTTCATGTTTGAGGGTTGTAAATTTTGTCCAGAAAGGGCTAAAAGTGAGCATATTGTTCCTTGATGCCTTGGAGATATTATTTGTAACCTATTTGTCAGATTTTTACACGATAATAAAATAGATGATCTATTTCTACATGTATCTTTTGAGCTGTGAGTTCAAATCCTATTTTTATCTTTCTTCATAAGTGTTTATTCATTTAGTAGCTAGGAGAAGTGAATGTTTTACTATTTCTCCTCTATGTGAATAAAATTCAAACCTTATGAAGAATATTTATGTTTGTTGATAGATTAAGCTATTTGTGGTCTATACCCTAGTAGCTAAGTCTTTAACCTATATGTTGATCAGAGATTCAAAGTATCAAGCTTAGGTATATGAGTTAGGGTCACTACAATTTTTTGCAATCAAAGTTTGATTTCATTTTGGTGTATCACCTCACTTTCCCTTCCAGTTTTCCAAAGTTTCCTTTTCCCTTTTCCCACTAAGTTTTCAATTAGGAAGGTGATATTCTATATCAAATAGGAACCAACCTAGAATCTAGAGACTCCTTATTATTCAGAGTCCACCCACAGCTCAAGAAGGTTCCCATTGTTAGGATAGAGTACTATCAAATCCCTAATGCTTGAGTTGGGGTGGTAATTCTAAACTTCAATAGTTTTTGGCAGGCCTGGTGGGACTCCTTGTGATACATGAACAAAATTCAAACAAGGAGTGGAAAAGAGTTTGATTATTTGTAGTTATCACATACCAAGAGAGGAGTAACTTTGTAGAGATAGCCTAGAGGTCCAAAAGAGCTCTCATCCTATAGCAAGGGGTAGGAATCTAGGAAGACCAATTAAAAGAAGATTTGACAGAAGTTCATCTCCTCCCACTTACTACGCCAATTTACCAAATTTGGATCAAGAATCTTCAGAGAGTCCTCCAGCACTCCAATTTCAAGTTGTTCTTGAACAACCTGTAGAAGAAGAACCACCAGCAGTAGTAAATTTTGTTGCAGCAATATCAACAATGGATATAATATTGCCTTTTGTGCCATTTGATCAAGGAAGTCCTTTGAGGATTGCAATTCACAACAACATATCATTGGCAGCATTGAAAGGATTTCCATCTTTCATGGGAGAAGGACAAACAACAACCATTGAGCACATCAGAGATGTTTCTTCTCTTTTCAATGTGCATCATATCATGGAGGAGGATGTAGCTTTAAGGCTACTAGCTACATCATTGAAGGGAAAACCATTGGAATGGTTCAAAACTCCCTGAGTTGGATCAATCGCTATATGGGATGCACTAGGTGAGGAATTGTCTAAATTTTTTAAGATAAATCTGACAATCTTTCTTTGGTGGAACAACTAACTACTATTAAAAGGGCTCCACAAGAAGAGATAAGTGATTTCAATCTCTGATTTCAAAAGAATTGTAATAGGATCCATACCACGGTAAGACCCTCTACTGTATATGCATTTTTTTATTTTCTTAAAATCCTGAATAGTGATATTTCAGTGATGATCTAATCTATGGGGGATATTCTTTACCTCAAGCTTTTGAGATTGCAATTAGGGTAGAGAATAGCCCCATTCAGGTAGAAAAGATAGCTCCTAGGCCACCTATTCCTTTCTTTCCTAGTATCCAATCCAATATACCATTGATTAACCCACCTCAGGCTCCATTACCATCCTATAAAAGTGAAGAGATAATGTCCGCTACTCCTTCCAATGAGTTACAAGGCATAAAAGATAGCTAGCAAAATATTGAGAGCTTATTACAAACCTTTATAAATGAGTTGGTAAACCTTAAAAGGAAGCAAGCTCAAGGGAATCCAATAGCCCATGCTCAAAACTAGTTTTCTAGTTCTTCATCCTAGTAGCCAAATCAACCCATCTACCAAGGTAATAAGAAGTAATACCAAGGAAATAACAATACCAATAAGAAAAATTGGAATCAAAGGCCTTATAGACATTATAATCCTACACCTCTTAATGTTGTTAGGGATATTGTTCCTAGCCAAAATAATCTTGTTGCTAATTATGACTGGTGCTTTCCTTGTAATGAGCCCCACAATAATTCTAAATGCACCAATGGAGTGCTTAATCAAGCCATAATGGTTCAAAGAGTGATTGATTCAGAACCTACTGCATTCATTGAACAAACTCAAAAATATCCTGATCTGACTACTTCAAACACCACATTTCTAAATTGGCAAGAGGAAGAGTTTTGTGGAATAAGTAATGATTCACCTGTATCAGAAAACACAAGAACCAAGAAGAGAGCTCTAGAATCAGAGCAGTCAACTGCTAAGATTTCTTCCACAACTTAATCATCACTCGTTCTTCCTATTTCTATTCTAAAGGGTCACTCCACTCTTGGCAACAAAGAACCACATCATCAGAGGTAGGCAGATCAGACCATTGGTAAATCACCTCAAAAGGTAGATCTTGTTGTTCCCTAAAATATTGTTGATAATATGAAGAATATGAATGTTTCTATTTCTATGTGGGATTCATTAACAATTCTAGGGCAAGCTGATTTATTGAATGAAGAGCTATCTGAAGGGACAAAAAGTTCACAACAAGATTTTTAGTAGCCTCCTAGAGTAGTGATGGCTAATTTAAAGTCTTCTAAAGTTCAGGAAGAAATAGCTAAAGAAGAAAAGAAGCCTACTAAAGATCAGCAACTAGCAACATAAGTGATTAAAAAGACTACAAATTGAAAGTAATCAGCACTAACAGTTGATAAAAAGCCAGAAAATGTGAAAAGGACAACAGAAAAGGAAGGTAAGAAACCAGAAAATAATAAGGCTCCTCCTTTTTATGTTTCTTTGATAATTGGAAATGTAAGTTAGTGCATAATTGTATGGTAGATAGTGGTGCAACCAACACTGTCATGCCAAAGAAGATAGTTGACTTGTTAGACTTAAACTATGAACCTCTTGAGAAAGGAGTGGTCCAACTTGATTGTACTTCAGTCAAGACCTTACGGTTTGTAAAAAATACAAGCTTGACCTTACACTCATGTCCAAATTTTTCAATTTCTCAAGATATTTTTGTCCTAGACACACCACCTTATTTTTCCTTATGTCTATCAAGAGACTTCACAACCAAAATCGATGGATATTTCTCATCAGATTGGTCCTGCTTATATTTTAGAACTAGATATGGTACTAAGGTAGCTCCATAAAGTCAGAGTTATGGTCCAAGGATCACATAAAGCCTTATAATCCTAGCCCCATTAATGCAAGTTTTGTGATTATGGATTCAAATGAGAGTAATGATCCTTCAACTTTTAATACTCAAACTGAGGAATATTCTAACATTGTTTTGGATTAATGGGAAACTAGAAGTGATCAAGATGATGATGTGTTTGATGCTGGTTTTGGTAACTATGTGATGTTGGAATATGATATCATTTTTCCTAATCTGATTAAAAATCAATATTCTAAATCTTAATTATCTAACCAGCTATGAGATCTATATTTTGATAGATCTAAGAATAAAGATGGTGTTAGTGCAAGGGTTTTGTTAGTTTCACCTGATGGTGATAATTTTTATGTTGCATACAAATTATCTTTTTCGTGTTCTAACAATATAGCTGAATATGAAAGTCTTATTCAGGGTTTAGAGTGGGAAAGGAAAAGAAGAATCAAGTGCTTGAGGGCATTTGGGAGTAGTGAGTTAATAGTAAAATAGGTGAGACGTATCAATGATGTTAAAAATGATCTTTTGAAGTTGTATAAATCCAGAGTTTCTGATATTCTAGATTATTTTGATGAAAATAAAGGTAGATTTTAGACCAGTCACATGTCAAGATTGTTGCGAGGCCATCTATCCCAAAAAATGATATCAATTGGTAGGTGTTTAACACTGATGAACATATTTTAAGTTTTATGACTAAAATAAAAGATTTCTCAGCTTCTAAGAATGACAAATTTAGTCAGCAAATGGAAAATCAAATCATTCAGCTCAAGACTAATAAGCTTCCAAAGGGATTGGTCAGCCTAGACTCAACTTTCAACTCTAATGATCAATTTAGAAAGAATAAAACTAGCTTGCTGATCAAGGAAGATCACTATTAAGAGGTGGAGATATTTAGGGACAAGTATTTGAAGGTTATTAACATTAATTCCCCCGAAGAAAAAGATTTGCTTATTGATTTATTGGGAGATTGCAATGATGTATTTGCATGGGATTATGTTGACTTGAAAGGATTTGATCCTCAATTAACCCAGCATACCATACAACTAGAGCCAAATTTTAAGCCAATTAGACAAAGGCAAAGGCCTATTAACCCCAGGTTAGAGCCCTTAATGTTAAAAGAGCTGAATAAACTCCTGGATGGTGGTATCATATTTCCAATCAAGCATACATCCTGGGTTTCCAATTTAGTACCAGTAAGAAAAAATAATGGAGATATAATACTTTGTGTAGAATTTAGAGACCTTAACAGGGCATCCATAAAAGATAGACATCCTCTTCCATCCATGGAACAAATCTTAAAATATGTTTCTGGTTCTGAAAGATTCTCCCTTCTTGATGGTTATTTTGGCTATAACAAAGTACTAGTAAGAGATGAAGATCAATTTAAAACTACTTTCACAACTAAATGGGGTACCATGGCTTATAGGAGAATGTCATTTGGATTATCAAATGCAAGACCTACATTCTAGAAAGCAATGGACATGGCTTTCAGTAATTTAATGTATAAATTTGTTCTAGTATACCTAGATGATGTCACAATTTACAGTAAGGTTGCAAATCAGCACATAGATCATCTGAGGCAAGTATTACAAAGATGTAGATAGTTTGGAGTCTCTCTTAACCCCAAAAAGTATGTTTTTTTAGTACATGAAGGCAAGATTTTAGGATACCAAGTGTCTAAAGAAGGTACAACTATTGATCCAGAAAGGATTCATGCAATTCTTGAACTATCATTGCCAAAACATAAGAAAGGATTGCAAAGTTTTATTGGAAGGATAAATTTTGTTAGACACTTTATCCCTAATATTGAAAACTTGTTAGAACTTTTAACTACTATGTTAAAAAAGGAAGTACCTTTCAACTGGACTACTGATGGAAAGAGGAGTTTTGAACAGATTAAGTAGGCTTTGTCTTCAGCCCCTACTTTAACTAATCCTAATTTCTCTAAGGATTTTATTTTATATTCTTATGGTGGTTTTGACATTGTTTCAGCAATGTCGGTGCAAAAGAATGAGGATAAACAGGAGCAGCCAGTTGCATTTTTTAGCAAAGGTATGGATGATTATGAGAAAAAGTATAGTTTTGTTGAGAAACATGTGCTAGCTATTATTAAAGCCTTAAAATTTTTTAAGTATTTAGTTTCTAGGAATAAGATACATCTAATGGTTGCACATCCTAGCATTAAAGAGTTCTTATTGAACAAAGATGTCAATGAAAAAAGGGCAGGATGGATAACAATGATTATGGAATATGATGTGAAAATTCATGTAACCAAGCTAGTTAGAGGCAAAGGTTTATTCACTTAGATGGCAGAAGGAGAAGATAAGGTTGAATCCACTAAGGAGGCTTCCTCATTCCAAGGTAATTCTATGTTAATCAATGATTTAGCATCCTATTTATCAGATATGACCATATTTTTGCAAACTGGTCAATGTCCAATAAATCTTAATAAAGACAAATGAAGGTACTTCAAATTACAATATATTCCTTATGTTCTAATTGATAATATTCTTTATAGGAAATATTTTTCTGGTATGCTTCTCAAGTGCATAGACTATGTTGATCAAAACAAGATTTTATCTGAGTTTCATGATGGATCTTGTGGAGGGCATTTTAGCCTTAAAAATACAGCCTAGAAAATTCTAAGAGTTGGCTATTATTGGCTAGATTTATTCAAAGATGCCCATTCTTGGGCAAGAAAATGCCAAAAGTGTGCTATATTTGCAGGAAAGCAAAAGTTGGCAGCACTGCCATTAAAGCCAATCATTGTGCATCAGCCATTTAATAAATGGGGAGTTGCCTTTATAGGTCCAATAAATCCTAATTCTAGTGTAGGTCATAAATGGATTATGACTATTATAGATTACTTTACTAGATGGATTGAGGCCATTGCACTGAAGGATTCTACTAGATCTGTTGTGTTGAAATTCTATGATGATATTGTAATCAGGTTTGGAGTCCCTCAGTCAATAGTGTCAGATAATGATTTAGCTTTTGTTGGTTCAGCTATAATAGAGTGGGCTGTTAAAAATGGCATTTATCTAAATACCTCTTCTAACTATTACCCTCAGGGTAATGGTCTTGTAGAATCTACCAATAAAAACATGATTAGGATTATCAAAAAGGATCTATAGGGAAATAAGAGGGATTAACACTCTAAATTGAAGGTAGCCTTATGGCTAGATAGAATCAAACCAAAGAAAATTATTGGGAATTCACCTATGTTCTATTTTATGGTAAAGTGGCAAGATTTCCAATTTCTACTGAATTTCCCGCTTTACAACTAGCTGACCAGATGATGTTGTTTGAAGAGGAAGATCCTCTTAAATTGAGATATGTTGAATTGCTACAGCTTGAAGAAGAAAGAAGGCATTGAAGAATATGGAGTTAAGACAAGAGAAAACTAAAAGGTCTTTTGATAAGAGGGATACACCCATATCTTTCAAGAAAGGATATTTGGTACTCAAGTGGGATGTGTTGAAGAGAAGACAAGGCCAACATGATAAATATGACAACTTTTGGTCAGGCCCTTTTGTTATTATAACTTGCAAAGAGAATAATGCTTTCCAATTGTCTACAAGTGATGGAGAAGTTCTATAGATTCTAGTTAATGGAATACAACTCAAGCTTTTCTTTGAGGGTTAGTTTTAGTCTAGTTTCCTTGTCAATAAGTGTTGTCCAACTACTAGGTCTTTAGTTTGCATGAGTCTAGATTAGATGCATTTTCATTTCAATAATGGTTGTATTCATGGTTTCTAGTTTTCTAACTCTGTTACCTAAGGATAAGGTCTGTAGGTCATGTCTAGCAGGAAGACATCCAGCAAAAGTTGCCAAAATTGTTACCCAAAATTAAAAGCATACAGAAGAATGAAAACAAATAAGAAAAGATTGCATTTTTAGGGGTCTATTTAAAACTATCCTTCAGGTATTTTTTATTAACATTTCATTATTGCATTCATTATAAAATTTCATTATTGTACTCTAAGTAATGATCACATTTTAAAATGTCAAATTCATAATTGATCATTACATTGTGCATTTAAACTGAATGCAGTATACAAGTGTCCTTTCATATGTCATATTTCATGTAAATCAAAAGAGTACATTTGAAGAATAGAAATCATGATAGAAGTATGGAGTAGGGGTTCCATGCTTTGCCTTGTTGTATGTTGGTTGTCAGCTGGCTTTCTATCAGGTCTTAGGCCTCCAAGTCCAGTTCTTCATCTTCACTAGGTCTTTAGGGTTTCACCTGCATGATGAGAGAGAAAATGGTGTTAGATCTAGTTGAATCTAAGCAATGCATGAAACACAAACATCATACAATCAATTCTTCCAATACTGCATATCTACCTGATCAATTCAATGCAATAAGGAAATGTGCATCCACACTAAGTGAAAGATATTATTAAAGGGAATTTTTCTAAACATGAAACCTTTTACTATTAATGATCATTTTGATGTATGGTGTTATTATTTTTAAAACCAGATATCTAAATGAAAGGCACTCGATATTTCTATCTAAGAAACCTTTTTTAGAATTAGATCATCATGTTAGTTCAACAAACACAAACAAACCAACCAACATTCATGAATGAGTGCCATCTCTTATGACACTCACACACAAACATTAATTGGCTCATTTGGTCTTCTAACCTAAAAGGTCGATTGGTGATATGTGTGCAATAGGTGAAAAAGGAACTATAATACAGATAACAAAAGAAATGCAGTGAGAGTCATAAGCCCGTGCTCAAATTTCACATAAGGCATTACACACATGTAGGTTGTATGCATCACAAGAGGTTATAGTTCATGTTCATGCAAGGGGAAAAGATCTAGATGCATAAAAAGAGTGAATTTTGTAGCAGGAGACACATGGGTAGTGAAGGGTCCTAGGAGAGAATATGGAAAAAAGAAGGATAAAATGTTCACTATCATCATGCAAGGAGAAGTGGAAGTGATGGTGTTACAGTAAGTATGAAGATACATAAAATACATATGAATTGAATTTATTTGAGATCAATTATGGAAAATGCATGCCTAGTGATCAATCATGTTTCACTAGTTTCATGTTATGAAGTTTTGTTGTCTATGCTTACAAAACAATAGGGTTTTCAAAGAATGGAGATACATAAGAGAATTGAAAAGTTGCATATGAGCTATTCATAAAGAACAACGAGTAAGAATTGAAGCAACAACATGTTTATGTGCTTTCATAGAGTGAGCATTCATAGAAAAACAACTATATTATGAACAAACAGAATAAGGTGTATTCATCAGCTAAAGAGCTTTGTGATGCTGTGGTGATTCATGACTTCAAGAGAGTACATTATCCATGCCCTTAATGTAAATGTCAAAGTGATGATTCTATGTAGGGTAATAGAGCAAGTAGATCTTATTCTAGTGTACTTAAATGCAATTTTCATCATGCATATAGGGTATACAGTCTTGCTTATTATATATGCATGTTTAAATAAGGTTCCTATTATGAGTATTGCCCATGGGAGTCATGAGCCCATTCTCGAACCCCATGGGTGGTACCTGATATGTAATTGAATAATAGTGTGCTTTTTTACACTAAGAGGAACTACATTCTCAAAGTGTTTGAACATGTAATATTTTCATTTTAAAGATGCTCACGGTTTCACCAGTGATACAAAATGTTATTTTTATAACATTATATTCATGTTGGAGAAGAAAAATTTATGTGTTTCTCAGACAATAAAGATAAAGTTTGGTCTTGATAGAGAGAGACATGTTTTGTCCTTATGATAGTATTTTCATGCTTGAAAAAAATTAAATGGAGTCAAGTCATGTACAACAAAATAGCCATGGAAGAAGTCCAAATTCATCTTGCAAACAAAAATACCAACAAGCTTGTACATGTTCAAGTTTACTTCCAGATTTGCAACAATAGCCATGTAGGTATCCATATTTTTCTGCTTTTCATCTAAAAATAGTGAGCCATAATGAAGGAGATAACAACAGACAAAGCAACAGACAAGAAAATATTCAAGATAAATGATAGTTTATGCTACAATGAAGGAATTGATACAAGGAATAAAAAAGAATCCTAATTTGTTTCTAGAAAGATGTAAATATTTTAAAGAGCCCAGAAAGATAAAGTTACTAAAACCCAAGTCTTAAATAGAATGCAAAAGATCACAACTTGATTACAAAGGGATGCATTTATGTTATGTAGAAGTAGCAGAGAGCATGAGAGAAACTTATCTATTGGAGAAATTTCAAGAAGGCCGAGTTCAAGATGCAGTGGAGATGCCAAGTGTTGTGGGTAGAGACCAGTACAAGGAATGGAGTCTAATCTCTGTATATTTCAACAGGTAAAATCCATGGTCAAAGAATCCCACTTTCCCAAGTTTCATTCATGGTGCACTGCAAACTGGGAATGAGTCTGAAGCAATGGCTAAAATATGCCATATTTTGAGACTATTAAAAGTATAACTCCACATATTTCCACTGAAGCTTAGACCTACTCCAAGATTACAGTGTTTAACTAAAAAAACATTAAATCTAGGCCAAGTTCAACTCATGAATCCAACGCCATATGTTATGACATTAAAACATCAAGAGTCTGAGATCTTCAAGCTATTTCCCATGTGTTTTGGCACAATGAAAGCCATGAATGTCGACTGATTATTTATAGAGCCAGAGTTCTATTACTATAGTTCGAGAAAACAAAGCCCCAAACTCCAGCATCTTCAAAGAGAAAATTCATAGAAGGTGCCATATGTTATGTCAGGCAGTGCTCAAACTTAGAGTTTACCACAAAGCCCAAGAAGTTCGAGTTTCTGAACATAGTCAAAGTCCAGATACAACGCCATTGATTATGGCTTCAAAACTTCATATTCAACTAGGCATGGCTGCACCACAGAAAACCCTTAGTGTTCTATAAACAAGATGAATAAAAATTATGCAATGTGTTTTAACCAGATTTTGAGTCCACTTCCGAAGTGAGTTAATGCATTGTCAGTTCATAGTGCCTCAACATTCCCAAAGTAGTGCCATGACAGTACTTCTGTGTTATGAAGATAGTGATATACCTTTTCAGTAGGTATGGTCATGTCATTAATGAGTTGTGATCAATCACAGAGTTGGATTTAGCTTAACCTAGGTAAACTATGGAGTTAGGGTTTTTTAAACCATGTCGGCTTAGTGGAGTTAGGGTTCCGTACTTTGGTGTTGGGTTATGAGTTTGGGTTTATGCATTTTTGATGGTTTTTTTTCTATACATTGTAATAAGGTTGGTATATATGTAAAAAGGATGAAGTCTTTGATACACCAGCTTTAGGGGCCATGTTTAGCGCTAGATTTAGGGCTTGATTTAGGGCACTTATTAAGCCTTGGATTTGATGATTTTCTACTTTGGAGGACTTTTTTGAGGGAGAAGTATTTTTCAAAAAATGGGCCATATGGGCTATATAGTTGGCCTTTTACTTCATGTTTGAGGGTTGCACATTTCAGAGAAAGGGATAAAAGTGAGCATATCTTTCCTTGATGCCTTGGAGATATTATTTGTAACCTATTTTTTAGATTTTGAGAGGATAATAAAGAAGATGATCTATTTCCACATATATCTTTTAAGTTGTGAGTTCAAATCTTGTTTTCATCTTTCTTTTTAATTGTTTATTCATTTTAGTAGCTAGGAGAAGTGAATATTTTACTATTCCTCCTCTATGTTAATAAAATTCAAACCTTATGAAGAATATGTATGTTTGTTGATAGATTAAGCTATTTTTGGTCTATACCCTAGTAGCTAAGTCTTTAACCTATATGTTGATTAGAGATTCAAAGTATCAAGCTTAGGTATATGAGTTAGGGTCACTACATTGTTTTCCAATCAAAGTTTGATTTCATTCTAGTGTATCACCTCACTTTCCCTTCCATTTTTTGAAAGTTTCCTCTTCCCTTTTCCCACTAAGTTTTCAATTAGGAAGGTGATATTCTTATTCAGAGTCCACCCACAACTCAAGAAGGTTTCCATTGTTAGGATAGAGTACTGTCAAAGCCCCAATGCCTGAGTTGGGGTGGTAATTCTAAACCTCAACACTAATAAAATAATGCCAATAAATAATGAAGACATCTCACGGGCATGGAAAAATTAGTGAGCATAAATATAAGCATAAATCAAATGTCTAGATACTCCACATGGTGCCATGACATTAGTAGGGTCATGTGGTGCTTAAACAATGAGCTCATAAACAATGCATGTTTCCCTAGCTTGCAGTCCGTGAGCCATCAAGACATTTCCTCATGAAATGGTCATAAACAGGGAGTACCACATAGTGAATATCAACTGAAAAGAAAATAAGGAGAGATAAAACACTTCAAACAATTCCTTGAAGGAAATAGCAATGATGCCCTAGCTCTAAAAGCTAGTCATCATCAAGAATTCCAAATGCAAAGATGTAAACAATGCTCATATTAAACAATGAGCTCATATACAATGCAGCACAATATTTACACCTTAGTATGATGACATAAATATTTTTCCATTAGTATGTAAATAAAACCCATCAGTTACACCTATACTGAGAGACAAGTTTTAGCGCATCATCGAAAGTACTAAGGATGGAGCAAACTGACAAAAGTGTTTACAAGGTAAACCAAGGTCATAACCTACAATGCAAACTAAAAATTTTGAAGAAGAGGAACCCGATAGGAGTAAACTGACCAAGGAACCTAACGAGAAGAAAATAGTGCAAACTGATAGAATAGACAATATAGGAACCTGACAGAGCAAGGGAACCGGACTAACAGACTTTCAACTCTAACAAAGAATCAGACACTGAAAGTCAGTTACATCCTGAGAAATGTATATATGAGTTCCACATCATATAAATCGCTCATGATTTATTTTTAGCATTTTGATTTTTTTTAAAACCATTTCTTGTAGGACAAGAAATTTAATTATAAGCGTTTTAATCAGTCCAACTAATTAAAAACATGCAAACTAGGAGATCAAAGTCAAGTTGTATACTTTGATCATAGAGTTATTATTGTAATATGTGAAACTAAAATAGGTCAAATCTATTGTATAAATATATGTGCAATCAATCTTTATTGACAGATGTGAGAATGAAACTAGTCAAGGAGCACATCTATGGAGTAGACTAAGATTTTCAAGAAGGAAAATAGCAAAAGATGAAATTGGTTATCAAGAACCATACACAAGGCTACCTGAGCAACATAGGTATTAATCAATCACATTAGGTGATACATTGTACATGTAAGCTTTAATAGATCTGTACTCATTAGTTCTATATTACATACACTTAGGTCAATGAATATTTTTACTACATTCTAATAGGTGTAGCAAATAGAAGAATTCATTTCAAAAAAGGTGGATTTAATAATCCTTTGTAAATCTCTTAGTCGAGTGCACACTAAATAGTATTTTTAAAGCTCTTAATAGAGTAGACCTTAACTAGTCTGCACATGATAATCCTAAAATGGTATATCATCAGAAGTGATCAAATTGTAAGCCTTAACTGAGCCCTTCCAATCTATAGATAGTGAATTTTTTGTGTGTTCCATCCCGACCACAATTTTTACCTTTTAACAGGGTTTTGTGCGTTACCAAATCTAGTGTTATGTGTTATTACTTTCATGAATGTTTCTATGATTGTTTCATACAATTAAGTTTATGAATTGATATTACATGCATAAAGAAAGAACAATAGATACAATGGGTAATGCATCTAATTTGATTACACATTGTTAAAGGTTAAATTACCTAAAAGTTTTAGAGGTACTAGTTCACCCCTCCCCTCTTAGTACACAATTCCCATTAATTCCAACAATTGTAATTAGAGCTAGATCTATTATTTGGAAAAGTTTAAATAATTAAGAGAAAAGATCATAAAATGGAGAAGTACAAGCTTGATAAGAATATTGAGAATCATAAGCTGGAGATACAGATCTTCTATGAGAAATACAAGGCTAAAAGAATCAATATGAGAGAACTACTGGATGAAAGAAAATCTATCAAAACTCAGAGCAATGAGAAAGATTATTGAGAAGAAGACATACCAAATCTATTTGAGTCATCAACATCTACATCTAGCAATTCATCAGACACATTAGAAGAAAGCATCACAAATCTAACAAAAGCTAATCAACATCTAATAGAGTAAGTAAAGATACTGCAAATCGGTCAAGAAACACAAATGGTAAGAATGGTTGATGTTATGAACAATGCTAGAAAAGTTGATCAAGAAAGAACACTAGCTATAGATGAAAGAAGAAAGATCAATGAAAAGCTACAAGAAAGAGAGTCATAAATTCAAATACTTACTAAATATCATCATGAGATCACTAATCAAATAATTGTAATGAGTAATGAGGCAAACCGACTAAATACAAAACTCAATGGAAAATTGGAAGCTATTGGTGAGCTAAGAGAATAAAATGAAATATTACAGCATGAGATGATGAGCTAAAGACAACATATAGACATGATCAAGAGATCTAAAGAAAGCACCAAAATAATCGATGATTTTCTTGATGGACAATGAAGAGACAACAACAATACTATACTAGGGTACACCAAACATGAAGAATCATCAAATTAGTCTGATCATAAAGATGTCCTCGCAAATCCAAATAAAAATAAGCTGACATGCAATCGCTATGGTAAGCAAGGCCACACATCAAATGTTTGTAGGAGAAAAGATAAAGGTACTCCTAAATCTACTTTCACATTCATAGGATATTGTTATAATTGTAACAAGAAAGGACATAAAGCATATGAATGTAAATCTAAGGTGAAACAACCAAGAAAGGAAATTTACATGGAAAAGTATTGTCCTACTTGAAAAATGCATGGGCACATATATTTTGAATGCATGAAAAAGAAAATACAATCATGGAAGCCAAAACATCAAGTTACTACCTATCAACCAAAGAGAATCAGTAACTTATATGTTTGGGATTAAAACACTTGGGAAAAATGCATAGCATGTGGGAGATTTGGTCACATAGCTGAAAACGGAATGAGGAAATGGACAAGAAGGTATAGAACTTGGACTAACCCCAGAATGGAATGCTTACACAGTCATAGGGTTGGTCATATGAGAAAGGAATGTAGAGACTGAGTAACAGAGACAAGCACATTTTCCAGTGGAAACACTATTGAAGATATCAGGAGAATGAGAAACAAAATGTGGACAAAGGATACAAACACTAATGATGCTAGACCAAGCAATGCAAATGGTGACACCTTATCCAATGGATCTAGTGACATCACCAACCCCACTTAAGTATAACAAGTAAGTATGGAACTGCACTATACCAATCTATACTTTACATCAGTTCCATTACATGTTAAAAAATGCCAAATTAGCATAATTAAGGATGCGTTAAGGTAGTACTTGTTCAAATTATGATTTCAAACTCATCAGTCAATATATACCAAAACAAATCGGTGTACATACAATGACTAAGTTTCTAAATGTTTACATAGATCCATCGATCATCATGTAAAATTTTACAATGTCATCTTCGCTTATAAACCAAAATTTGTTAGTGAATGTTTGAAAATTTAGACAAGTCAAAAGCTTCCCAAAGCATCGTGTTATAACCAAGAAGAGGAGTTAATTCTTCACCCAATGATTCCATCTTCACACATGACAAGTGGTTGAGCATTAATGACTTTAATTAGGGAAAAGTCTATAAATAGATGATGGAGAAGCCTCATTATTCACATAGAGACTAGAGAAAAGAAAAGAGGGAAAATAGAGCATAGAGAAAACAGATTGCAAAGCGATGAAAACTCAATTCAACACACTCCAAATAGACTCTAAATGGATACAAAGGTGAAATTAAGTAACAAATAAACTGAAAACCTCATTTTCATTTACGAGAAAATCCCTAATTTCTGAAAACCATGGCGACTACATCTATAACCTCTAAGATTAAGAATTCCAAGGAAAACAAGGTGAATCTGATTAAGAACACAACATTTGAGGAACCCAAGTACAAGATATGCCCATAAGTTGCCTCACAAGCCATTGACTCTAATGCATTTTTTGGGATTCCACCTAGGGTCTTTTAGATAGAGGATGTCAGATCCTATATTCACTGTAAAATGACAAAAATTGGTGATCTAGGTGTTGAGAAATCTTACCAGAAGCTTTGCAATGATGATGGCACCATAAAACAGGAACATAAGAATATTTAATTGAAAGGGCTCAAAAATTCCCTATGGTTCCCAAAAGTATTCAAAACTGAATGGATTCGGTTAGTCTAAGCAGAGTGCATGGCAGAAAAATGTGGCTGGATGAGCCACAACTGATCACTAGACATTTGATACACACCATGACTGGTTATCGAGTAACTGACAAGGTGAAGGCAATCAAGAAACCTTCTAGGAAAGACATTGAAAAAGATAGCAAAGCAGTATGGGATGGAAGAGGACTAAATGTATCCACCATCATAGATGAGGAACTAAAGTTCAGTGCTTGTGTCATAGGATACAAAATCTTTAAATCTAGCAGGATGAACAACATTTCATCATGAGCAATAGATATTTCATTTAAGATTGTCAAGAAGGGGATGTAGTTAGACCTATGAAAATTTCTACTAAGACAGCTAGATGAGAACATGAAGACAATCAGGTCTGCAAAGACAAACTCATGTAAGTTTTGTTCACTATTAATGTGTATATTATTTTATTTGCAAAATTTATTTCCTTCCATAGGAAATGTCAACTGGGATACTACCCAAACAGTGACAATTTAGATAGTTGAATACATCAAATCACTTGGAGATAACTTTGAGACAGTTATGGATGAATATTTCTCTAGATTCAAACAGACAATGCAAAAGAGAATGAGGATACCAGAACAACTAGTAGAGAAGTACAAAAGTGAAATTTTTTTAATGGTGGACACCGAATCCACACTTATAAAACTAGCTATACTGACGATAGCTTGGTTAGCTCCACTGGATTATGAAATAAAAATAGATCAAGCAACAAATGCAATTGAAGAATTGTTGATTGAGTCACTAGACAAATCACAACCAAGGTTTGGAACCTACAAAGAATCCAAAGAAAGAATGTAAATAGGCTTAGTTGTGAAGAATATTGAGATGAAGAAAGATAAAATAATAAAGAGTTTGAAAAATAAGTTATTGGTGAATAAAGAACAAACCGAGGAGACAGAGGAAACTGAGGGTCAGTCACCCATCGGTGAAGAAGAAACAAAGGTAAATGACTTAGAATCAACAAAGTCAGATGCACCCCTACCCCCAAAGAAGGTTAGAATAATAGCTGCACAGAGGAAAAGGAGACAAACTACAAAGGGAGACTCACCACCTGTGAGGAAAGGTCAAGTAAGGACCTATAAAAGAAAGCTTCAAACTAAGACAACCACATCACCTACGAGGAGAAGGAAACTGGTTCTAAACAAAGAAGATATTGAGGACACTCAAGAGAATGAGAGTGAACAAGGATCCAAATCTTCTAATAACAAGCTACATGAAACAATTAATGAAGTATGTGCTTCAGTCATCAAGGCAGGATCAGTTACCAATCCCAAAATCAAAAAATAGACAACACTGGATCTCGAGGATCAGAATAAATTGGAGGAAGAAATCATCACAATGATGAGCATATTCAAATATATTCCATTATTGTTTGAAGAAAAAATACCAAAAGAACTATTGGACAGATTATCTGCTAAGTGGACATTTTCTTTAAACTTTGAGAAACAAGTAAGGGAAAGAGTACTAGTTTCAGTGATGCCACCAGAATAAAAAAATGGAGGAGATTAAAGAAATGATGGACAAACACATCTGAAGTTCTCAGCAAAGATAAGATCTTGTAAAGTTCTAGAGAGAAAATTTATAGAGCTGGATAAAGAAACTAAGGATGACTGGAGGAAAATCCTTGACATACCAAAGAAGGATGCAAGCCCTGAGAGAGAAGTACCTCTCAACAAAGAGCCTCAAAAGGATAATACTTAGGATACTATCAAAAAGCCAGAAACTATCATTATAAATGATGTAGAGGATGTCACAACAACAGAGTTGGAGACAAAAACCAACAAGATTATGGACATTGTAGATGAGACATGGCCAGATAACACTATTATTGACATTACCAAGGATCCAACAGAAGAGGTAAATGAAGATGAAGATGTTATAGTTACATCTGAAAACCCAAAGGATCAAGATACCTCTACTAATATTGCACAAGTAAATATACTGGGCCAAATACCACTACTATTTCAAGCAATAAATATCATATATAAAAAGGAGAAGTCACCTAAGCCCGATGCAAGCACACTTGAGGATGCAGGGGAAGGAAAAAAGAAAGATAACATTGATGAATAGAATGTAACCGATGGAGATAAGGTTCCAAGTGAAGAGATCAAAGAAAAAATGGTGAAAACTATGAAAAGGATGTACAAATGACAAGTATAAATGAAGTACAGAAAGAAACAGGTGAGGGAAACAAAGAAGCTGATACCACTCCTAAGGACACCGAAGGAGATGTTGAAGAAAAGAATAAATTTAATGTGGAGACATCCACCGATAACCAGAAGGTAGAAACCAAATAATAGAAGCACAAGGGAAATACTCCACCAAAGACTTCATAAGGCACATCAGAGCAAGAGAAGCTTGCTATGATTATGCATACGAGTGCATCACAAAAGAAGAAGAAGAAGAAGAAGAAGACAAAGAAGAGAAAATTGGAAGTCACACTCGATGAAATCACTGAGAAACCAAAGTTTGATCCAACTATATTATACTTTGAAGCTCTCATTAAATATGGAGAGATATGCCAAAGGAAGGCAATGCAGGAAAAGCTAAGGTAAGAGTACAAATAATATCTAGTGCTTTACACTACAAGAGTTCTTTTAAGCCAGATAGTTCCTGACATTGATGTTGATCATAATTCCCCCATTCTATATCAACTTGTCATTCTCACCAACCCTATCACAACACAAAATGTTGATGCAGAAAAGGATATTGAAGAACGTGCAGAACAAAAGTTCCAATAAAAATTGGTAGAAAAGATTAGCCAAGAAGTGGTAGAGAATAAGGTAAAGCTATCAAAAATTGCAACTAAATTAGATCAAATCATTTATGAAGCTATTTCCTTAATTCAAAATTTATGCAATTTGGAGAAATTCACTAAGGAAAATAGTGAAAAGATAGAAAATTTAGATTCAAATCTAACTAAAAGTGCAAAAGGTCTAACCTCAAATTGCATTATGATAAGATAATGGAAATAAAGAGGTCAAGAAAAGACATTTAAGAAGTAGAGTCACAGTTTAGAGAAGAGGTTACCGAGCTACAGGCCCAACTACTACTGAACCTCACACTTCTCGAACAATGCATTAGCTCAGCAAGTGAGTTAATTGCAAACCATGAGATGTCTGTAGTAGACAACATCTATGATATGCACGCAAGAATAACTCTCGAGCATATGGATCTTGAACATCTTAAGTAAAAATGGGAAAATATTATGCAGGACATGAAGAGCTCCCACTCTCACATTTTTGATAAGCTATAGGTATACACCTTTTCCCTTAATATCAAAAGATAGGGAAAATGAATATATAACAAAATTAGGGGGAAACTAAATCAAAGAGGAAAATACCACAAAAAGAAGACAAAAAAAAAGGAAAATAATATAAAGGCAAGTGTACATACACATATATATACTATACCGGCATATACATAGGGGGTGTCATAAAATGACTAAGGTAACCACATGGTGTACATAGTAAACACTTTAGTATTTTGCACATATTAGTTTTTGATACTAATCTCAAAGGGGGAGATTGATGACATAAATATTTTGCCATTAGTATGCAAAGAAAAACTGTCAGTTACACCTATACCAAGAGACAAGTTTTAGCACATAACCGAAAGTGATAAGGATAGAGAAAACTAACAGAAGTATCTACAAGGTAAACTGAGGTCATAACCTACAATCCAAACCAAAAAGGTTGTAGAAGAGAAACCTGACAGGTGTAAATCGACCGAGGAACCTGACGAGTAGAACACAGTACAAATGGATAGAATAGACAAGAGAGGAACTCAACAGAGAAAGGGAACCTGACTGACAGACTTTCAGTTCTAACTAAGCATCAGACAAAAATTCAGTTACATCCCAAGAAATGTGGATCTAAGTTCCACATCAGATAAATCACTCATGATTTATTTTTAGCATTTTAATGAATCCAACTGATTAAAAACATGCAAACTAGGAGATCAAAGTCAAGTTGTATACTTTGATCATAGAGTTATTGTTGTAATACATGAAACTGAAATACGTCAAATATATTGTATAAATAGATGTGCAATCAATGTTTATTTATGGATGTGAGAATGAAAGTAGCCAAGGAGAACATCTGTTGAGTAGACTAAGAGTTTCAAGAAGCAGAACAACAAAAGATGAAATTGGTTACCAAGAACCATACACAAGGTTACCCGAGCAACAAAGGTATTAATCAAACACATTAGGTGATACATTGTACATGAAAGATTTAATGTATCTATACTCATTAATTCTAGATTGCATGCACTCAGGTCAATAAATATTTTTGACTACATTTTAACAGGTGTAGCAAATATAAGAAATCCTTTCAAGAAAGGTGGATTTAACAATCCTTTGTAAATCTCTTAACCGAGTGCACACTAAAAAATGTGGCTAAAGATCTTAATAGAGTATACCTTAACCAATCTCCACATGATACTCCTAACATGGTAGATCATCATAAGTGACCAAAATTGTAAGCCTTAACCGGCCCCTTCCAATCTGCAGATAGTGAAGTTTTTGTGGGTGCCATCCCAACCACAGTTTTTACCTTTAAACAAGGGTTTTCTACATTACCATATCATCTGTTATGTATTATTACTTTCATGAATGTATCTATGAATGTTGCATACAATTAAGTTTATGAATTGATATTACATGCATAAAGAAAGAACAATAGATAAGATGGGTAATGCAACTAATTTGATTACACGTGGTGAAAGGTTAAATTGCCTAAAAGTTTTAGAGGTATTGATTCACCCCTCCCCTCTCAGTACATAATTCCCAGTAACTCCAACATAATAAACACATGTTAACACAATATGTTTTAAAAAAAATATGTTAACAACATGTATGTTAGCCTATTGTGTTAACATGTATTAGTAATTTGCAAATAAACACAATAGGCTAACATACATGTTGTTAACATATTTTTTCACAACATATTTTGTTAACTAAGGTGCAAATATTGTGTTGCATAGAAATGACCCTCGAAGCTCGTGGGTTATCAAGCATTCCAAATGCAAAGATGTAAACAATGCCAGTACGAACATTCATATTATGCCATTAAATCAGCAAATGACATTAAAATCTAATTGAGTTAATGAGAAGACAAAGCTCGAATGCCTACCTAAAGTCATGGTTTCCATATGAATATCAAATGCTAAGGAACTATGTTAAAAAAATTCAAGGCATGAAATTTTATAATTGTACATATATAAAATTTGAAGGCATGAAATTTGATCTCTAATTTGATCATGATAATGTCCCCTCCATTGCTTATTCTTGATCATGAATTTTAGAAGTGTATGGCTTGACTATGTGCATGCATAATTGTAGATGAGGATCAGTAATAGGGTGTCATGCCTTGCTTAGATCCTTTGGATCTAACCCCATCTTTTCCTTATTTGTAGTTTTTGGATCCTACAGGAGAATACTGGATTCAACCCCGGGTCAACACTTCATTACTTCAAGTAATGTCTAGTACATTTATTATTTATGTTCATCCACTTATGTATGTTTGCATTCATTCATATTCTTCTGAAAATTGGCTATACTCATATTCTTCTTGTGTCTGAGTCTTCCAGCTATGATCAATTTAATGTTGTAAATCTTGACATAGAATTCTATATCAACCTGTCAATATAATTACAATGTGGGTGAGTTGAAGAAAATATATGTACTATTGTAAAACCTAAAGTTAAATTTACAAAGCAAAATATCATTTATAAACCTACCGTAATATGTCATTTTTTGTTTGACATTTTTTGTCACAACCAAAGAGTTCTCACCATGAGAAAATAGAGTGACCATTACCTATCAAAACTGTATGTGCAGGTATAAAAATTAAGTACAACTTGTCCAATTTCTTTGCAGATATAACCATTAAGGATCATGTTAGATAATATAAGGGAATTCGATCAAAATAGTGAGACAATAATTAGATTGTTGTCTAACTTTCAAAGAGAAGGCGATGACAAATGTTATTGTCCATGCAAGAGTTGTAACAACTTAAAGACAAGAAGAATCAAAATCAAAACAAAAAAGAGACATTATATGGAGAATGGTCACATTGAAGGGGGGTTTGATTATCATCCATTGGTAATTTGTTTTTTATATTATTTTCACAATTAATATACATATGAACCATGGAAGGAGGTTTGATTATCACATTGAAGGGGGTTTTGATTATCATAATTTTTTATATAGTTCAATCGCCCCAGTCTAGTACATGATATCGGCCACCACATCTCAGAGGAACATGGGGATGTGAATATAGAGGAACATGGAGGTTTGAGTATTGAAGCTGAAGATCATGATCCCATGGAAGATGACGATCATGCACTAGAAAACATATTTAAAGATGATGGTATGAATGTATTGATCATTGACACATTTGGTATTGGTGTTGTTGGTACTAGTGATGATGATGATGATGATGATGATGATGATGATGATGATGATGATGAGGATGACATTGACGTCATCCATGATATACCTCTACATGAGAAGGTGAACATGGACCTTTATGAAGGCTCCAAATCTGCTCTTCTCTTTTTTGTATTGTTGTTGGTGAATTTGAAGGTTATGAATGGTTTATCCAACATAGAAATGTCACATATTCTAAGGTTTGTCATATACGCCATTATAGTATATAAAAGGTGAAAAATGTACCATTAATATTGTTTATAGTAAAACCTTATATATATATATATATATATATATATATATATATATATATATATATATATATATATATATCTGTGTGAGACCTACACTAGACTGTTATAGTTTACTATTTTGTTCACATGCTTTTAGTAGTTTATGCTTTGACATACTTTGACTATCAGCGAGACTTTTCATACTTTTGAGGATCGGTGAAATCCTGTGTTATATATTCAGCACCTGATTTTGTAATCAAGGTACTTTTGAGATGTCTATGTTATGATTTAGTTACAGCTTATGTTGATGTTTTATATGGATCTAAATGTATAAATGTAATATGATGTAAATGGTTTAGGAAACCGATGCTAGGATATTTCAGTTCTAAATGCAATGTGGCTTATATGCTTACTTATATTATTGACATTGTTTTATGACTCATATCATCTTGTTTTGGATCTACTGATGTGTGCATTGAGTGTGCAGGAAGAGTTGGCCATGGATCTAAATCAGGGACCCAGTACTGGAACCTCTGTATATACCTGTGCATACCAAGGTCCTGTCTATATAAAGAGACATGGACCTCGTTGTTATGTGTTTACTTTGTAAACGTGGTTTGCATGTATGTTATTAAATTAGTAAATGTTCATGTTATTAAGTCATGTCTAATATTTTAATTTAATGTGCCAAATTTGGCAAGTGTTGTAATTTATTATGGACATGGCTAGTAAAAGCGAAACCAAGGTAAGTCAAGGGTTAACTAAGGTCATCTAGGAGTAGTACCCAAGCTTACCCCAGGGTTAGAATTTTCTAGAATTTCTTTGACTTAGAATTTTGTAGGTTAACTTCAGGGTAAGTTTTAGAGGGTCTTTTGGACTCCTAGGGGGTAACCCAGGTCAGTTTTAGTCAGGAGGTGCACAGAGGCTCGATAGGGCACCCCCCAATATCGGGAATCAGATTATAGAATTGATGAGGCTTAAACCACCACCCTTTATAGGAGAAGCAGATGGGGCAGGAGCTGAGGCTTGGCGTTTGAGCCTAGAGAGGTGATTTGGGTTGCGGAACTATGGCAGCAACCTTAAGGCATGATTCGCTATCCTTTTGCTCAGAGACAGGGCCTCCACTTGGTGGAGGCATGAGGAGACCAAGGGTCTCATTGACATAAATACCCTCTCTTGGGGATCTTTCCTCAAGCTCTTCAAAGAGCAGTATATTTCTGAGCAGTTCAGGCAGCACCGTATAGACGAGTTCCATGACCTCCGGCAACGAGGTCTTTCAGTAGCCCAGTATGAGGGAAAGTTTCTCGATCTCCTACCCTATGTTGAATACATGGGAGACGAGAAGCTATAGGTGAACAGGTTCATCAAGGGATTAAATCCTGTGATTTCAGATAGGGTACGCATGGTACCTTCAGGGAACTTGAGGTTCATAGTTGACAGGGCCTTAGTGGCCGAAGAGATAGTCTGAGGCCCAAAGAACTATAGGGATGGTTTGCAGAACCACAATACCTCATCTCAGGGCTCAGGATATCAGAAGAACTCATGGAAAGAGAATCAGAGGAACTCTTCAAGGACATATAGGGCCCCACAGCAGCAGCAATAGCAGCAACAACAACAACAACCACAATAGTCATAGAAAAACCAGCGATAGAGGGCACCTTAGGCGCAACAGGGCTCCAAATCAAAGTAGTGGTAGTCTCAGGGTCCTAAGAAGGACCAAAGATCTCAGGAACCTATTACCCCTCCAGTACGGACTCAGCAGTCCTCTAAGGGAGGTTATAGTAGTTCATCTAGGGCTGCAGGACCACAGTATTCTAGGCCTCCTGGCATTTAGGTTCAGTCTTGGGGGCCATGTTACACATGTGGTGCCATGGGGCACTTAGCTAGAGAGTGCCCATAGGGTGGTAGTCAGCGTATGGAAGTTCCAGAACCCACAATAGGAGATAGGGGGAAATCCCACATGGTTTTTGCAGCAGTGGACAATCATCAGGCAGAGCACCAGGCTACCATTATTGAGGCCTCAGGTAAGATCAAAGGTAGTGATGTTACTATTCTTTTTGATACAGGAGCCACTAAATCCTTTATTTCTCCATCAGTTATGGAATGTTGCAGGCTAGTGGCAGCTAGACAGGAGGTTAGTTGGGAAGTAGAGTTAGCCTCACGAGCTAGAGTAATCGTAACCTCAATGGTTAGTGATTGCCCAATTCAGATTGGTTGTATGACCACCATAGCTAATCTCAGAGTTACTCCCCTTGGATCTTATGGTCTTGTCCTTGGCATGGATTGGCTAAGTGCCCACAGGGCCAAGCTAGATCGTCATAAGAAGAGGATCAAATGTTTGGATGATGATGGTACAGATATAGTTATTATCAGGGTACGTAGGCCTGTATCCCTCCGTGCGATATCCGCTATGCAACTTAAGCGGTGCATGCAGAAGGGATGCTAGTTGTATGCCATCAGCATCAGCGATAGGGAAGAAGAGACAAAGCAGGAAACTTCTCTTGATGACTTCCCCATCCTTCAAGAGTTTGCAGACGTGTTTCCATCAAAGCTACCTGGTATGCCCCCTCGTAGGGCAGTAGACTTTCACATTGATCTTGTAACAGGAGCTAAGCCAGTTTCCAGAGCACCTTATAGGATGACCACTAATGAGCTTAATGATCTCAAGATATAGCTTGAGGAACTGTTAGAGAAAGGACACATTCATCCTAGTGTTTCTCCTTGGGGTGCACCAGTTATCTTCGTGAAGAAGAAAGATCACTCTCTTAGGTTGTGCATGGATTACCGACAGTTGAACAAGGTAACCATCAAGAATCGGTATCCACTTCCTAGGATCGATGACTTGTTCGATCAGTTGCAAGGTGCCCGAGTCTTCTCAAAGATAGACCTCA
>MU224311.1:1971596-1995953 GCA_018584345.1 Thuja plicata | reverse complement strand
ATAAGCATATGCTTATATATATAAATATATATAAATATATGATATCATATTGTTTATTTAAAAAAAACAAAATTTGATTAAATATAAATCGAAGTGAATGTTTCAACTCTGTAAGTTTTTGACATTTTTTTTGGTTCTTGGCTGTGTATTTATTTGAGGCGGGTCGCACTTGCGTGGGCCGTGAAACTCCCCACTCCCTATGCTCGGCCACTTTGTTTTGGGTGTCGCGCAGTCCGCAGGCCACCCACTGTGCATAGCACAGTGGGGAGGTGCCGCCACCGGCATCGGCTGCCCCATGGTGTGCCACTTCCCTTGCTCCCTTCTCATCCCTGCAACCCTCCTGCAGCTCGACGACTGTTACGCGCGGCCACCGCTAAAAACCGCCGCCTCCTCCTCTACCTTCCACCGCTCACCTGCGGGTTCCTTCGACACCTCCTTCGCCCTAGCCATAAGGATACTTAGGGTTGGGAGGGGGGCGGTTGCCTCATTCAATTTTTTTTTAAAACAAAAAAAATAATTTTATTCTTCCCAGCACAGCTCTTCACTAATTAATTTTATGAATTAAAATAGTGACAAAAGAATAAATCTTGCTATTATATTATAGTTTTTCTTTTAATATATATATTGTTAAGATTTGATACTAAAATTAGATTTGCTCATTAGATTTCTTTATTTAAGAAATTGTTTGAATTTAGATGGATATATTTTAGGTTTAGGGAGTTTTTTTCAAAAATGGCTATACATTATAGTTTTTAAACTTTAAATGGGATAGTTAAGTTAGTTGATTTTTATTATAGTTGAAAATGTTAAGATTCAGATTAGTTATTTATTATTAATTCTTTTTAGATGAACTTAAAGACTTGCAATAATTTAAGGAAAGTTTAATTTAGTAATTAAATTATGTATAGTTTACGAAATATTATATGAATGTCCTTTCAGGGAATTTAATTTAATTGTTTATATTAAAGTTATGATGCTTTAAAAAAAAGGGGTATTACGCTTATATACGTTTAAATTTTTAGTCTTAATCATTCTTTATTAGTTTCTAGCTTTCTTCGTCACTTTTGACCATTTTGGTGCACGGTTGACTTTTGGTCAACCGTGGTCAAACTTTGTCTGTTGGTCTCGATAATTGGACCCAATGCTCCTCGCGACCTTTAGGACCTAGGGTTTCAGTTTTGAGACTTTTGGGGATAGTTGACTTTTTGGTCAACTTGGGTTAACTTTTTGGTCAACTATCTCATTTTGTGCACCTTCAACTTCCCTAGCGCTTAGTAGGCCTTAGAGACCCTTCCTCACGTGTTTCAAGTCATGGTTGACTTTTGGTCAACCTTAGTTGACTTTTAGTCAAAAACACCTCAGTTTGCGTGTACGACTCTTCCTTTGGGTCTAAGCGAACCCTAGTTGTACCATTCACCTTTTTAGCATATAGTTGACATTTGGTCAACTCTAACTGACTTTTGATCAACTTCCTCAGTTTGCGTAAAGTTCCAGTTTAGATCTTAGACATCCTTTAGGATAGCTACGAAAGCTATTCCTCTCCTTGAGACCTTTTTTGGTCTCGTTTATCCTTTTGCACCATTTTACGTGCATGTGTTACCCTTGTGTTATTTTTGTATCCCATTTTAATGCGTTATTTAAAATTTTTTGTTTGTGTGTTTTTGCCCAACTTTTGGGCATGATAATATATATATATATATATATATATATTGATAGGTGAGTTTCTGTTACCACCATCAAATGATCTCCCTCACTCGTACCAAGAATTATATGCCACTATGAAACATATTGGAATGGAGTATCAAGCAATAGACGCCTTCCCCAAATATCATATTATTTATCATAAAGAACATGAAAATTCAACAAAAATTCCTGAATGCCATACGAGAAAATATCAAGATGATCAAATGACAAAAAAGGTGCCTCGCAAGGTTCTTTGGTACATCCCCATTATTCCATGTCTAAAATGATTATTTAGGTGCAATAGATGGGTACAATTTATGGATTACCATGCATGCAGAAAGAGTCGAGATGACATTATTTGAATGTCTATGGATGGTTCATCATTTATGGACATAGTGGAAAAGTGCCCACACTTTAAAGAAGAACCTCAAAATCTCAGGATTTCTCTGGCAGTAGACAATATCAATCTATATAGAGAGATGAGATCTATTTACTTGGTGTAGCCTATTTTTGTAATCAACAATAACCTTCCTTCATGGATGTCAATAAAGAGGGAGCACATTATGTTTGCAATGATTGTTCCATGTATTTTATTATTTTATAGTTATCTACATGTAATTATGAGTCTTAGAGTGAAATGGACACAATAGTTATCTGATGTTGTTAGTTCAATTAGGTAAGTACCAAGTGAAAAATATGAATGTGTATATTCTGCCTCTTATCGATGACTTGTTGGTGTTATGGAATGGTTTCACTATGTATGAAATCTATAGACCAATTGGAAAAAAAAATATTAAATTCCATGTAATTCTTGTGTGGATAATTCATGATGCTCTAGGGTTGACACATTTTGGTGGTATATTATGGTGAATTCTGGTTGTACGCGATAATTCTAACTCTTAAAATTAACATATTTAATCCAATTGTATCATTATCTTGTAGGTCTTAAAACAAAGGGAAAATTCTCATGTCCAATGTGTGGTCCAAAAATGAGATCTCATCTTTCCAAAAGTTTAATAAAGGAGGTGTTTGATGAGTATAGACACTTCCTCCCCAAAAATCATATGTATCAAAGTGCGGAAAAATATACTTTTAATGGGAAAGAAGAGACTACATCAAAGCCATGAGGAATGACACCTCACCTATGGCAATTGGAATATAATAGAATTTGAGGTAATATCATTCCACCTAATGGTTGATGATTAGAAATTTATATTTTGATTGTGTTTTGTTGGCTAATTATGTAGTTAATGGTCTTCAAGGTCGTGAAGGCATCACAGACCAGCTTCCAAAGGGACTAAAATGTTATCCCCGAGAAATTTTTAGGTTTCCCTACTATGAAAAGCTATAAATTGTGCATTTGTTTGATACTATGTATATTGTAAAGAATGTAACAGAGATACTGTGGAAAATATTGGATGGAAGGCATGACAAAGAAAAGCTTGGCAAAATTTGTAGTAAGATTCATGATTCTAATCATGCAATGAAAAATATCATTGAATCAAATAGAAATGTAGATCAGATTAATGTAAGTGCTCTTCCTTGGTTATTAACAGAGCAACAAAGTAATCTCATAAAAGAAGTCATACAAAAAATTTAATTTCCTATAGGATTTGTTGCGGATATAAGCAATCTCATATCAAAGAAAAGTGATTTTGGGTTAGGGATGAAAATGCATGATTGGCATACCTTCATCAAGGTAAGTCAAATTCTTTTGTATTTACAATATATTTGTGTAACTGCATTCAATTTTCATTGTATGAAATGATCAGTTGACAATTGTTGTAGTATTTTCTACCCTTATCGCTCCCAGAGATCTTTGACAATAATATCAAACAAGTGATATATGATCTTGGAAAATACATGAGGTAAGCAGTGATATTTGTTCAACATATCAAACAATAACATCAAACAAGTAAAATATTGTAAAGTCTCGTATTTATATATTTTTGTTTCTTGAATCCCTTGTAGGTGGTTTTCATCTAAAGAAATCCATAAAGAAGATATAAAATATTAGAAAAAAACAATTCCTCATCTAATGTGTGAAATATAAAAGTGTTTACCTTCAACTTTTTTCAATGCACAAGAACACTACCTCATACACTAAGTTGACAAGATTGAATTGTGTGGAAATGTACAGACTAGGTCAATGTGGATGGTTGAGAGACACTTGAAATTGTTGAAGGGTTTGGTACAACAAAGATCATGTCCCAAGTGTTCTATGGTTGAGGGATATATGGTATACCAGATGATGGTTTACATTACTCAATATCTTCCTAATCTTGCAGGAAAGACCCATATAGATTGAATTTGGGATATCGACTCCATTAAAAATTTCAAAGGGGAGTACATGGTGGGTAACGGTAGATTTAGGAAACTAAAAGGTAATAAATTATGTGATGTTATTGTAGTTATTTAATTCTTAATCTTCAAAATAAATCTATTGTAAGTCATCTATTTACTTTTTTGAAGTTGCTAACTTTTTTGAAGTTGCTAAAGAGTGGGATGTAATAAATTTGTTTATTTCAAACAATCAAGATCGGATGAGGATATGGATTTAACGATGTCAACATTTTGGTCATAGATTAAAATGAGAATTTGTGTCTTCATTGGTTATACAAGCTCATCATAATGGATATCCCAATGTTACACAAAAGGAAATAGATTTAACATATGATGTAATAGATCACTAGGTACTTATAAATTTGTTAATCAATCGTATGTTTTTTAGCTCGTCATGCCATAATTTATACATGTTTGACATTATTGTAGGTGAAAAACCACAAGGTTATGTTATGCAATGGTTATAAATTTTGCATCAAAAGTTTTGATGACACGAAGAGAACTTGTGATTCTGGGATAAGTGCAGTCTTCCAAGTGACCAATATTTCATCTAGAAATGATTTACATCATTGAAAGTCACAAAATCGATACTATGTTATTTTGGTTGATATACTTGACTGTGACTTTAATTCCTTCAAATTAGTTCTCTTTGTCATTAAATGGTAGATACTACAAATCAATCAAAATGATCCTGATAGAACTGTTATTGAACATGACAATGGATTTCCAATGATTAATACAAGGTTGTTTGAGCCAGTTGGAGAAGAGCCCTATGTTCTTCCAAGACAATGTGAGTAGGCATTTTACTCAGAGGTTCCATATAAGATGGGTTTGTCATTTGTTTTTAGACATGCTTGAAAGGAAGGCCGATAAAGTATAATGTGATGGAAGAAGAAGATACTAAGGAAGAGGAAGAATTGGAAAATGATGTAGATGATTATCACGATCGAGAGTTAGTCAAAGAAGAATATGAAGAAGAAGACGATGATGATTTTTCTACTGATCATGATGATGATGATGATGATGATGATGATGATGATGATGATGATGATGACGACAATGACGATGATAGTGGTGGTGATGATTTCATCGATGAAGATGATCTTGATGATGAGATGGATGAAGAAGAATATCAATGACATGAATGCAATGTACAATTATGCAAGATGTTTGGCATATTTTTATGATTGTTTTGAGTTGAAATATGCACTTTTCCACTAATATGCTTAGGGTTTCATATTAATGGAATTTTTGGTTTTAGCATGAATATCTGACTACTCTTATTCACTTTGTTTTCTATTTCCTACTTATATCTTTGATCTTTTGTTAAGATAAATTTCATTATAATAGAGTGTATTTAATCTCTATATGCTTAAAAATCCTCACTAGTTAAGACTATTCTCATTTCTATTGGGCATGACAAGAATCAAATCACTTGAAAGATACCAGTATTTAGACATGCAAAAATCATTGATGTGATTAATAAAATTACCTTTCTTTATAATTTTCTCAGGTATTTTTGTATATCAATGCATTTAATCTAAATACTATCTTATGAGATTTGCTTCTGATAATTGTATATTTTCTTGCACATCAATGATGTTAAACCACAGGGGATTCTCTTTGTTCCCTACAATGGAGTGAGCTAATTCTGAAAGTATAAATAGATAATTTTAACAATGTATAATGTCCTTCACAAGATGTTATAAAAACACTAGCAATGCATGAGAACTGTTTGACAAAATTCCACAATAGTGGTGTCTCATGCAATGCTAAGATATTCAAAATATTGTAGGATAAATAGATAATTTTAACAATGTGTAATTTCCTTCACAAGATGTAATAAAAACTATCGAGTGAACTATGTTTGTTTGATTATCTTTGTCTGATTATATAACTATTATCTTTTGTCACGTATCCCACACAGTCTCATGGATTGTCAGGTATAAGTCAATACACCCCATAGAGATTAATTTTTCTTTTACCATTTGTAAAATATCTCTCACGTTTTCACCTATCTCTTTCATTTCATGAAGTGCAGATACCAGTGAATAGGTATTTGTTATATTTGTCTTCCTCGAGCGAGAAAAATGTAGGAATGGAAAAAGAAAGTGAGACATTTAGTATGTCTAAATCAAGGAGATCGGTTTTTCCTCTCAATCATAATCATATATGTGGTTGACATTTGAAGTTGGTTAACCTACTCATCCTTGACATGGATAAATTACCTATCTTGGATATTTTTCTTGAAGAAGAATCCTTTGTTGGAAGTACAATATTGGGAAAGCGAGATACTAAGAGGGGGGGTGAATCAGATCTTAAAAATTAATCACTTAAAACAAATTGATCCACATTCATACATATATGAATTTAACCTAACATCAGATAACATCTACAACATGAAATGTATAACCCATAACATAGAATTTTGGTAACCCAGAAACCCAAATAGGTAAAACTGGGGTGGGGATGACACCCACAAAATCTTCACTATTGCAGCAATAGAGTGTGCTTGTTAGGGCTACTAGAGTTTGATTACAAAATGCAATCTACCTGGTTAAAGGTCTATTCGGTTAAGAACTAAAAATCATTACAATCTACCTTGTGCAAGGATTTTAACTTACAATAAAGTATCTACTCAGCTAACAGATTTAAAGTAGGTTTATTAGAACCACTCTATTAAGAGATTTCACCTAATACACCTGTTAGAATGTTTCAAGTAGTGATCCTTCGTTATGCACTCAGATGCTGATGATGGATCTTCTCTTTCTAATACCTTTTTTGATCTCACAATCTGATATGTCTTTACTCTTCTATTCACTATTCTATTATTTTTCTTGATCTAAGCTTCTTCTCAAAATAACTCACTGTTCATCTCTCATGAACACACAACCCTTCTCTTTGTGTATCTCCTCCTCTATTCATAATAATAGGGTTAGAAGCAATTTTATATGTCTTTACAGATCTATTGGAGAGATCTAGATCAACAATCAAGATCTAATATTTATGCCTCCAAGGCATTACAATTTCCTAATTGGCTCCATGCCAGGATAAAACAATTAAATGCGTAAATAACTCCATAGATAAATATTAAATGTGTACATATGTCATCCCAAAGCTCATTCAAGTTGGCCTAAACATTTTACCTCAGAGTTTGAATCAATCCTGACATGTATGCAAAAACTATTCTGCTCGGCACTTAACATCTCTATCACTCGGCACTTAAGTATTCTACTCAGCTCAGCATGATGTAACTCAGCAACCTGTATTTCTTCTCAGAAATGTTGCTTGACCTTGAATAGTTTTAGCTCAGCCACAGTGATAACTAACTAAAACTACCTAAGTAAATGACTAAGTGTTTCTCACTAATCATCAACAAAACTTAGGGATTAACAGCCTTAGCGGATTTTTTAGGAGCTTATGAGGATCTACCTATGTTTCATCATAAACAAAGGAAGCCCTATTGTCTAAATACAAAAGCTTATTTTGGAGAACATGATGAACAAGATATTTCTCCTTTACCTATGGATTCTCCAATACAAAGTAATTTGCTAATAACTTAGACTATTGAGGTCCAAGTGGATGCAAATGACTCTGAGAAGATGATAAAAATTGGGAAATATTTGAATCAAGATGAACATGATTAGTTTGTTTCCCTTTTACTTGAATATAAGGATATTTTTTCTTGGACATATTCAGATATGTCAAGTATAGACCCTAAGATTATTACTCACAATATCGTTCTCAAACCAAATATTAAACCTGTGAAGCAGAAAATCCAAAAGATGAATCCATGAATTGCCTTATTAGTTAAGGCTGAAATTTAAAGATTATTGGATGTTGGATTCATCCATTCTATTGATCACTTAGATAGGATTTCAAACATTGTGGCCATTTCAAAAGGAGAAAATAAAATAAGAATTTGTACTCAATTTTGAGATTTAAATAAGGCATCCTTAAAATTTGATTTTCCATTACCTAATATTGTTATGATTGTGGATTCAATAGTAGGTCATGCTCTATTATCTTTTATGAATGGATTTTCAAGTTATAATCAAATCTTTATTCCTACTAAAGATCATCTTATGACTGTATTTATAACACCTTGGGGAACAATTTTTTGGGTCATGATGACTTTTACATTAATAAATGTGGGATCAACTTATCAGTGAGCAATGAATTTGATTTTTCATGATTACATTCATAATATTCTTGAGGATTATGTGGATGATATCTTGGATAAATCTATCCAAAGAGAGGATCATGTTAGTATTTTACGACAAATATTTGAAAGGATTAGAAATTACAATATGAGATTGAATCCTAACAAATGTGCCTTTGGAGTGGATTTCAGTAAATTATTGGGGTTTATAATCTCTAAGAGAGGCATAGAGGTTAATACTAAAAATATTAATGCTATTGTTAATATGCCTCCTCTAAAGAACATTTCTTAGTTATGAAGTTTACAAGGAAAAATTCAAGCTATTCATCGCTTTTTTCCAACATAGCCGATACAAATTTTCCTTTTACTTCCTTGCTTAGAAAGGATACCACTTTCTCTTGGAATGAAGAATGTAAACACTCCTTTGAGAAATTTAAGTATTATCTCACTAATCCTCCTTTTTTGCAACCCGCTCAATTTGATAAACCCTTTTATCTATATTCTTCATATACTTTGAATGTGGTGAACTGCGTTGTTGGCTTGGCATGATAGTGAAGCTAATGAAAGACCTATGTATTACATTAGTCAAACTTTACTTGGTTACAAAACAAGATATACCAATTTGGAAAAACAATTCTTAGCTTTAGTTTATGCTTGTCAGAACCTCAGGCATTATCTATTAAATGTTGAAGTCAATGTGATTGTTAAATTTGATCCTTTGAAACATCTCTTCTCAAAGACTGATCTCTCTGGCCGTCTTGCAAAGTTGGTGATGTTAATTATGGAATTTTATCTTAATTTCATTTCTCAAAAGTCAATTAAAGGACAACATTTAATGAATTATTTGGCTGAAGCTCCTTGTCCTCATTTTGATACATGCTTTACTTCAATACAATTCCCCGATGAAAACATTCTAGCTATTAAATAGGATGATGTTTGGGAATTATATTTTGACGGATCTAGATGTAAGACAGATTATGGTGTTGTTATTATCTTGATCCCTCATTTTAAAAAAACAATCCATGTCTCATATAAATTAACTTTTCCTTGTACTAACAATAGTACGGAGTATGAAGCTCTTATAGCTAGCTTATGAGTAGCTTCATCCCTTAATATTAAAAACTTGGAAATTGTGGAGATTTGCAATTGATTGTGGAAAAGATTAAAGGAGGTTATCAGACTAAGAATGATAAAATGACATAATATAGAGATTTCTCTCTTGATATTATTTCTCAATTTTGTTCCTATACAATTCAAACTTTACCTAGGAAAGACAATCAACATGCAAACACCATGGCAAGTGCAGCTTCTTTGGTTTGTCTTTAGAATAATGTTGAGGACTTCCAATTTACTATACATACTCTTAAAAACCTGGCAATTTCCAATAAGGTCACCTCTAATTATTTCAATTTGCATTTGGATGAATGGTATTCTCATATCTATCATTTTTTGAAAGATGGTACCTTTCCTGAATCGGCACCAAGGAACATGTGTAATCACATTAGGAAGCTTGTAGTGCATTATATCATTTTAGGAGATATGATTTACAAACTTTCTTATGATGGTTTTCTATTAAGATGTCTTGGTAGAACTAAAATTATGATATGTTTAGCAGAAGCTCATTCTGGTTCTTGTGGGGGACATTTTGGTGGAAAACCTTTAGTCAATAAACTTCTTAGAATAGGATATTATTGGAAAACAATGGAACAAGATTCTTTCATGTTTGTTAAGAAGTGGACCCTCAATGTTAGCAATGTAGTAATTTGATTCATGCTCCAGCTTGTGAGCTTCGTAATCAAGTTGCTCCATGGCCTTTTAGTATTTGGGGTTTTGATCTTTATTGGAAAAATCTCACCGGCTTCTTCTCAAGGACATACATACATCCTGACAGCTACAGATTACTTTACAAAGTAGGTGGAAGATGTCCCTCTGCATTTGAATACTATAGCTATTATCTGTGATTTCATTCATAACAATATTATAACATGATTTAGTATTCCTTCGAATATAGTTTCGAATAATGGTACCTCTTTCAAGAAAAAAGAAGTCACAAAATTCTTGGAGAAATATCAAATTCAACATAGAATTTTGAATCCCTATTACCCTCAATCTAATGGTCAAGTTGAAGCATCTAATAAATTTATTGAACAAATTCTGAGGAAAACTGTTAATAAGCATGTGAAAGATTGGGATACCCAACTTACCTATGCTTTATGGGCTTATAGGACTAGTGTTCGTACTGTGACGGGTACTTCTCCTTATAATATTATCTATGGAACTGATGCTATTATTCCTTTGGAACCTTCTTTACATGTTTCATTTCATGGGATAATTGACAAGGATACATTTCGAGAACAACGATTACAAAATTAGAAATGTTGGATGAATAATGAATAAATGCTTTAAAACATATAAAGGCTTATCATAAATCGCTTCAGAAGTAGTATAATCATAAGTTAATTGAATGGTCATTTTTTTTGGGTGATTTAGTGTTATGTGAGAATCAAAGAAATGTGAATGCTTTACCTGGTGAAAAAGGAAAGTTTAGCCCAAATTGGCTTGGACCTTTTGTTGTAATTAAGGACTTTGGTTCAGGTGCTTACAAAATTTATAATATGGATGGTGTGCCTTTTAAGGAACCTATCAATATTATGCATCTCAAATGTTATTATCCTTAGTACACAATTCTTTCCTTGTGTTTTTATGAATTTCTTATAAAATAGTTATTATTGTTTTATAAGTTATGTGATTTTAGCGGATTACATTTGAATACATTTTATACGCATTCTTTCTTTCTGTTAAGTTTTACGTTATTGGTGAAAACATAGTAATAAATCACAGAACTAACTAGCAAAGAAAGTTTTTCATATATATATATATATTCAGTTTGATACATATGTGGCACAACTGCCCTATATATATATCAATCTTTGTCTCTATGGTTTGATGATCAGTGGCTCCTGGATCTCTCTGATATATGATGTGAAGTTGAGGATCTCTGTACGGTAGTCTATGAGTGGCTCCTTGACATGCTAAGCTCGTATATCTTCTCCTGTGATCTTTGTAGGTTAGCCATCAACCTCTCCTCTCTCTCTACATAACCTCATCTCTCGCTAGACACAAGTAAAGATGTCGGCATGCCTCCCGGGATCTTTGTGGCCAATAGGGAAATCTTTCTTGCTGGTTGGTAGTCAATAGGAAAGACATGTATCCTTTAGAACTTCAGATATGAAGCTCCTCAACTCTGCTACGTTACCTGCAGAATCACAACATATTTATCTTTTAGTACTTATTCTTAAAAATTTAAGTTAAATATTCAAACATAATATATGTTTTATACTCGGATCTCCCTCCTGGGTGTCACTGAAGGGTATGGAAGGTGGGGACATTGAGTGACTTCTCTCTCAAGGATTTCTTTGTCTAGGTCTTGGAGGTGGTGTCTCTTTATGGGTGCATGGAGGTCTTTGTGATCTCAGTTGTGTAGCATAGACAACATGCTCATTTGCACTAGTACTATCAACTGGGGGAATCATGTCTTCTCTCTCATCTGCTCTCTCCTCTTCTATGTCCTCATCCATAGGATCTCCCTTAGAGATGGGCTCTTCCTCATCTCTATGATCCTCCTCCTCCTCTAGTATGCTACTATCTTGGTGTGTCCTCTTTGAGAGACCTGAATCACCTATGGGATAGTCATCAGGAAAGATGGGGTAGGTTCCCTACAGACTCTAGTATTTGATATAGTCCATGTTGATGCCTAAATAGGAAACATCAGGGGAAACCTCTATATCCTCTCTCTTATCTATATCACTATCTATGATGTCCTCTATTGATGGTTGGTTCATAGCATTGGGTCTCTGGTAGTATCTCGTCAAATGTGCATACCAAGGTACTGCTCTAGGGACCCCTTGTATAACACCAAAATGTCTCATCACCCTATCATAGTAGTATGGCATCACTATGTGACCGGTGTGACCTTCTAGTATCTTACACTGATATGAGTGTCTCATCTAGTGTTACGTATGTGGCCATTATGTCATGCGATAGTATGGTCTCTATATCACATTTGTGCCTGGTAGACAGTCAAGAAATACCCTCCAGTAGAGGATATCTCAGTGTTGCCAGACATCTTCCAGTAGGTAAGAAAAGGCTCTAGGTATGTTCACATCTACCATCACTAGAACACCCTATGGTCATGTACATGCGAAGTGCTCAAACATCCAAACCTATAATATTGTGCATATTATGAGACTCTCTCGCTGGTATCTCACCAACTGACATTTAACTCATGGTAGAGATGGTCTAGCATGTTGCGGCCCCACGCAAAGATAGTCCTATCACTCTCCATCTTGTGTATGAGATGAGAAAAGAGTTCTGAAAAGAGTGTACCCTTTGTGTTGGGTACTATAACTAAAGAGAGTATACACAGCATATCCCTTCATACCAAGGGTGTTGAGCCTTCCAATATTGTTGATAGGGTGATATAATCTGCTTGGGTTTGCATCTGTGGAACCCATCCTAAGAAATACTCTACGTCTGTGCAAATATCCTCTAAACCCCATTATACTCTTTGTCTAACAGGCTTGCCTTGGACTGGAAGTCGCAGGATCCTATATACATCCTGCAGTGTAACTGTGATCACTCCTGAGGGAAGATGAAAGGAACATGTGTCCTCATCCCCTCTCTATAAGAGCTGATATCATGGTTGGGTGGAATCTCATATGCGGTAGGACTGCTACCTAGTTCACTCCTATATCTCTCAGTAGCTATGTCTCATGCTCATGTAGCTCAGATAGCTTCTCTCTAATACTCAATAATGGCCCTCCAAAGGGGTTCTCTCAGAGATGAAAAAGGTCCTGTCAACACAAAGCAACATCATATCAGATCTCTATAACCAAAAAACTATACATCCAACTTGACTAGGTCAAGGTAGACCTCTGCTTGGTCGAGGTCAACCTTCCTAGGTCAAGTTAAACCTTCTTGGGTAAAGGTCAACCTTTATGGGTTGAGGTTTACCTCACCCCAAGAAAGGATATGGACCTTCCGAGTTTGTGTCGACCTTCAAGTGTCAAGGTCAACATAAATAGGTCAGGGTCAAACTTTAAGGGTCAAGGTCAACCTTACCTATGAAAGAAATCATTTTCAATTATAGATATAAAAAATAGTTAACTTACGTCGTGAAGAGGTTGTCTGGAAGTTAGGCATTGTCTCAGGATCTTCGTCTTTGTCACTCGAAGTTCCTCTCTTCTTGGCATCCTTCTTTATCTAATAAACTCTGAAAATGGTAAAAACAAGGAGGTAATTTATCTCTTCCCTTATTTATAAGTGAATTATTAGGGTTTTTGCTAGGGCTTTGTTTCGATTTATTTAGGTCCAATTTGAATTTCCCTTCATATGCATTTAGATAGACATTCACTCTTTTCATCATAACTTGAGTTATGTAGCTCTGTTTTTAATTTCATCAGTGGCATTGGAATCATGATTTAGATATCTAACTCCTTGAATAAGTTTGGGAAGGTCAAGAATCATTATAGATGGTTTAGGAAAAGTTTTGTCAACAAAGTGCATATCCAATGTATAGGGCTATCCTTATCACCTTGTTTCACCTTTTAGAAGTACTAAGCCAAAATAGGGGAAATAAGGGGCTCTATCCACTTCTCAATTTCATCTTAGTAAGTCTTAGGTGATTTGTGGATTTTCATTAACCCTATTTTCTTTGGTTTGCGTGTACTAACAATTTCATGTAGGATCTCTACATTGAAGCCTTGGATATATCCTTTTTATTTATTATGATGTTTTCTTACTTTAGCTTGCATTTTCACATAGTGTCATATCTAAGATAAAGTGGGGGCTAAATGAATCATCTTAAAATGGAATAAATTCCATTTTGGTAGGTCTAGCAACCTCATTTAGTGCATTTCCATGTTAGATTTGCATTAGGGATGCATATGAACTTGATTCTTCATTTCTAGGTAAAATAGGGTTAGGATCCTGAGGATTCTCCTTGATTTCCTTCTTTGTGAATATATTTTCTAGGTAGGACCTATGTAATGGTCCTCCTAGCCTTCATCACATCTCTTCTAGGCCCCCATGCCTTTTCCCAAAATTATGTTATTTTTATCATCATCCTAGGTCTCCGGGTGACCTGGGAACCTCACTAACTCCTAAAGGTGACCAGCCTGAAACCTCAGGTCAGGGTTGAGGGTGACCATGACCGAGGTCAGGGCTGAGGTCTACCTTGAACCCTATCAGGTTTTGGTTCCCGCTTTCAAATTTGGATCATATTGGGGTCCTAAACTCAAAAATTGGTCCCCAAATCCGAATGCGGAAGGGTTTTCTCCAAAATTTTAATTAATGCATTCCCTCCTTGGTTTATTATTATGATTGGACCATAATTTGAGGCGAAATTTCAATTTGGGTCCCTCATATTTCTCTAGGGGGCTTACCTTGAAATCTCTATATAAGCACTCTCTTTTGCCGTCATTCTTCATTAAACAAAATCATATTATAAAATGATACAATGAAATCATGACATGATGATCATGCAAGAATGCAAGAGAATGATATAGGATGATAAGATATGATGATGTATTGATTCAAACAAGAATTTTTTGGACAAGATATTGTGGAAATTCATTGGAGTAAGAAGAATTTCTTCAAATCTTTCCTTCTTCTTGGATCTACTATCTTCAACATTCAAGCATTCAAAAGATATAATCATGGGGTAGAAACTATGAATTGTGAGTTTGATATGAGTAATTTGGCCTTGGGGGGTTGGTATGCTTTCTTTATCTTATTCAAATCTATGCATTTCTCTCTCATTTAAATTTATCCTAGGGTTTTGATCTAGAGGATTAGATATTGGCATTGCACATTTAAAGCTCTTCCTATGAGAAACATACACACACATACTCTATTACATCCAGCTATTCTTGGAGGTGGAAACCACCAAAATGGAGGTTTGACTATGGCACCCCAAAACACCATTTTCATATATCTACAGTCATGGTTTTAGGACTTATAGAGCAGATAGATTTTCCATCGGAGAAGTGCAAGTCAAGGTCAACATAAAGGGGTCAAGGTTGACCTTCATCTGGGTCAAGGTCGACCTGACTCAAATCCAAAAAATATTTCTGGGTTTTCTGTGTCTCTATGTTTCTGTTCCAGCTCCGGTTGCAGAATTTCTAAAAACCCAACACGAACACCAAAAAATAGGCATTTCCAAATCTTCTATGTGATGAGGTATGTATCTAATTTCCTTATTATTTGCAAATATTTTTAGATCTATATTTCCTATCATTACAATTAAATATAGGTGATCAATGTGGCATAGGGTCTCTTTTATGTGCAAACCTCCATTGTACTAAACCCTAACAAAGCCCATATTTTTCACCTTATACCTTGTTATGATTACAGTAGTTGGATGCAGATTGTTAGATATAAAAAAAGTATGTGTAGGTATGCACTTGCGGAAAATTATAAACAACAAAAAGTCAGTGAACAAAATAAAACAGTAGCTACATAAGTTGATGAAAGGCTGAAAGTATTAGGGAATATTGTAGGTTTTATAAACTGTACACGACTTGCATCAACTAAGTAGCAACCCCATTGCATATTTGAAGCATGTGAGAGAAATTGCATATTTGTATGTGCGATCAAATCAGTACGTCGAGGTGAAGATTTTCTTATCAATTACAATTGAAATCGTATTGATACAAAAAAAACCACTATCATTGACAAGGTGGTATGCACTATGCACCATTTAAATTTTTTTTAAATTTTAAAAACTATCTCTTCTTTTACTTGAAGCATTCTAATAATTGTCTATTATTCAACGTAACTTAGAATAAGAAAACATGTGTTTTAACATGTCTAAATGATTTTTTTTTTGAAATACAGGGCTATAGTATGGATCAACAACCACATGATACACACAACAATGATGGTTCTCATGGAACTTCTTCCTGACAGGTAAAACTCATTGTTATTGTACAAATGCACAATACAAGAAAAATGTTAATGCATATTTTTTGTTATGTTTTATTCTTCACTACTATTTTGGATTGCCTTTAAATAAAGTGCTAATAATATTTTTCTCACAAATGAGTGTTGATGAAAAAAAGGAAAAGTAACAAGTAGTCCATGAGAAGCTGCAGGATGAGCAGGATCCATTCATTGTTTACTTTTCACCACACATTGATCCTGAGGTTGCACTAAAAAAGGTCGTTCATGCAATTTCAAGAGAATTAACTCGATTGGCATATATTTAACCTTAGACTCCTGAAATACTGATGAGAGAGGATGAGTTGGCTCACCATGTTCAAACTTATACAATAAGTATTAATGTTGTTTTTAATTATAATAAAAGTTTAAAACTAGTTTTTGTAGTATACTCTTTTATTTATGTCATTAACTAAAATACATATGTGTTATTTTTATAGAGGACGCAAAAAAAATTAAAGGGTTGTGCCCCAGATGCAGAAACTTCAGGTGGTTCAAGTAGATCGCATGTTCTATCATCCACTTATGTTTTTCTCGAACAAATTTTTTTTAATGGCTCTAACAATCTTGTCCATGGTTGTCCATATTTTTTTTATGATTTAACAATCTTATTTTTCATCACCTACTATTCATGCTATGTTGAATATGTCACCTTCTACGAGGAGAAGAACCACAGAGGTACTGCCGCCTACAATGTCAGCAGCACATAGCATGGCCAAAGATGCAATGGCAATGCCTATTATGGGTAAGTAGATTCCTCTTTTTCTCTCTCATTTATCATGTATTTATTTCACTTGAACTATTCTTTCTTAGGAGGAATTTTGTAATATTGGATTCATTTTATGTAGGAAGTGATGAGGAAATTCCTAGATGTACTCATGTTAGATGTATGGGAATAATCAAGAATTGTGATCAATTTCTCGTGAACATTGAAGATGGACTTCCCGTGAGAGTAGCCCAGCTTCCAAGTACTTTAAATATTGATCATTTATTTTACTATAAAATCTTATACTCATAATGTAATGCACTAACCCCCTGTGTAGTCCCTTGCAATAACTAATAATCTCATTATTATTTTGCAAGGAATAATCTATTTTATGAAAAACTTAATGATAAATGTTTGCGCATTTTCGGGCCGACCATACAGAAATGGTATCATATTTTGATTTCATTGCTAAATCAGATTTCATTTCATCCCTTTTTTCAAGTATATTAAAGGGTAGCTTCACTTCACTTATGAATCTAATAGTTTTTTAATCTTAAAAGGTGGCAATTACAAGATAAAGAGTTAAAGGATAAGCTCGTTGGCTCTATGATAAAAATTTTTGGACCCAACGCCTTTCAAAGACTTAGGTTCTTTGAGAAAGTGGGTCAAAATTGTAAATATATTAGGGAAAACTACATGACCCAAATATAATGAAACCCTTATTACGAGTAGCCCCCTACGTTCCTATAAATGAGTGGGAGAATCTTAAAAGGGATGCACTTGAGAGATGTGCAAGACATGGTGGACAAATAGTATCACAGAAGGAAAGAAGGTACGTGATAATCTTAATAATGAAATTATGTACTATTTAATCTTTGTACTTACGTGATCTAACATATTTCAAACATCACATAGGTTTCCTGACACATCAAAGGCAATAGAAGAAAGAAAAAAAAGTACAGGCAACACAAGCTCGGCTTGGGTGGATATTCAAAACTTGTTGCACAAATTGTAAGTAATAGTAAATCAAAAACCATATGCACATTTTAATAACTTATAATCAATTTAGTTTTGATGAAATTCACTACAATAAAAATTCATGATACCAAGAAAAAATGTACGGCTTGGAGTTCAAACAAAAGATTTTAGAAGAGGAAAAGAAAGTAGGCTACAAACAAGGCTTTACAATCATGGTTGAATGATTCCGATCAATGAGTGCGCAAGGTTCTTTTATTGGATCTGTTAATCAAGTAAAGAAGCCAATTAATTTTTATTTCAAGTTGAATACTTTATCAATTATTGTATTTGATGTTAAGTTCCAACATAAAGTGATTATATTTGTTTTAAGTAAGGAAACAATAATTATATATTTGTTTAAAAATTTAAAGTGAATATATTTATATGTATTAAACTGAATGATTAACATTTATCAGTATTTTTCATATATTTATATGTATATATTGTTGATAAATGCATTGATTATTTACATTAGAATGCAGCTTGTCGACCTTGAAACACCATCCGAGCATGATGGAGGCATCGATTTGAATGTGCATTGTAGTACTCAAGGTATACATTTTCTATTCCAATTTTGATTATTCATTTATTAATACAAGTAAATATTTTAAATTGAATTAGGCATAGTAATAAAAATTTAATTATAATGTGTTTGGATTAATAAAACATTTTTTATTGTAGTTGTAGGGGATGTAGAGATTGTTCCCGATGAACGTGTTGAGGTTCAAGCCACCGGGAAAGAAGATGTGGCTAGACAAGGTAAAGAGCATCACGTTTATGTATTTTAAAGTACTGAAATGCTTGTAGCAATTATGATAATATATTTTTAAATCAACCCCAATTATGATAATATGTTTTTAATTTAACCCTTTTATTTCTTATTGCAGAGGACCCACCTATGCAAAGGATAGTGAGATCATATGCACAGGTGAGAAGAAATGACGATGTCGAGATGGATATGCCTCTGGAACAATATAGGGAAGCATAAAAAAATGAAAAGTCAAAAAAGAAATGATTCTCATTTATGCAACATATTTGATAATGATTGATGTTTACATCTCGATGTTTTAATCTTATGTGTTAATGAATTTTATGATGTCCTAATGAATGCTAATGAATGTGTGCAAATGAATGCTAATTAATCTTATGTGTTAATGAATGTTGTGATAATTCATGAATGTTACATTTTATTAATAGATGAATGAATGGATTTTAGATGTTAACGGGGAATTTAGAGTCATAATTGTTGGAAATACAATAATGGGAAAGCAAGATACTGAGGGGGGGGTGAATCAGATCTTCAAAATTAAACACTTAAAACAAACTAATCCACATTCATACATAAATTAATCTAATGTAATCTCAGATAGCATCCACACAATGAAATAAGAAACACATAACACAATAACTTGGTAACCCAGAAACCCAAATAGGTAAAACTGGGGTGGGGATGACACCCACAAAATTCTCCACTACTGCAATAATAAAGTGTACCTGTTAAGGTTACAATGTTTGATTAGAAAATGTAATCTACCTTGTGAAAGGTCTACCTTGTTAAGAGCTTAAGATCATTACAATCTACCATGTGAAACGATTTGAAACTTATAATGAAGTAAGCACTCTATTAGGAGATTTAAGAAAGGTCTGCTAGAACCACTCTATTAAGAGATTTTCACTTGATACAATGATTAGAATTTCTCAAGTATTGATCCTTCGTTATGCACTCTAATGCTAATGATAGATCTCCTCTTTCTAGTACCTTCTATGATCTCATAATCTGATATAACTTTACTCTATTATTCACTATGTTCTTGCTCTATTTGATCTCTGCTTCTTAACAAAATAACCCTTTGTGCATTTCACTTCTAAAAAATGTAGTTGCCACACACTATATACACACACACACTTACAAAATAGGGTTTAGAAGCAATCTAATATACTTGTTCAAATCTGATAGCGAGATCTAGATCAACGATCAAGATCTGATATCCATGCCTTGATGGTAAAACAGTTAATGCTTACAATGAGTCATGCATAGGATAAAACAATCAAATGCATAACTAACTCCGTATAAGAATATTAAATGCATACATTAGTCAGCCCAAAAATCTTATACAAGTCGGCCAGATCACTTATCCTTGAAGTTTGTATCATTCCAAACATGTATACAAAAACTATTATGCTTGGCACTTGACTGTCTGTCTCTCAGTACTTAACATCCATGTGTCTTACTCGGCTCGGCAATGTAACTAGGCATACTAAAAACTGCTCGGCAATGTTGCTCGGCCACAATGATAACCAACTAAAACTGCCTAAGTGAATGACTAAGTGTTGGTCACTAATCATCAGTAGAACTTAGAGATTAACAATCTCCCCATTTGATATTAGTTGAAAAAACACTTATCATTACTTCCATTTATTTCATCAAAATATTGCTTAAGTGTAAAACGTACTCCCCCTAGTAATATACTCAGAATAATGCATACAAAAGTTTACATGCCTTCAAAATTTATATACAAGTGTACCTGTGTTGTACTAATGTATTCTTTCATACTTCCTTACCAACTTCCTTGCTAACTTCCCCCCTTGTTTTTGTAGCTGATTGCTGGTGGGGTTAAGTTGTACTTATCCAAAAAGTGTTTATGAAGCTACAGGGTGGATTCAAATGTAGTATCCTAGCTTTCTTTTGCAATCTTCATAATTTCCAATTTGATTTCTCGCTCGGCAGCTAGACTTACTAAAATTTCTACAGTCGATAGATTTGCACTACTCTGTGATAACTCCTTTTCTTTTGAGAGTTCCTTCTGTATTACCTCCAACTGAGGAAACAGACTTGTCTGAATAGTTATCAGTTTGGCCCTTATTTGACCATCTTTAGCCATAAGCTTGGCTATTCTCCTTTGTGCATTTACCAACTTATTAAGATGTAAAGAACTAGAAGTAGTATCTTTACCTAAATTAGCACCAATTGATCTCAAATCTAACTATAGCTTCTCAAAAAGCTATAGATTATCCTTTGTGAAAAATTCAACATCACATAATTTCCTATACAAAGAATAAACATTTGTTGTAACTTTCTCTAAATTTTTTACAAGAATAGAAAGTTCAACCTGTTTAGTTGCTATCTCTTCTGAGATTTTCTCTAGAAATTTTCTCTCAAATCTTCTCTGGGACCATTGTAGAAGCTTCTCATTGCTGTCTATGTCCTCATATGTTACTTTATGTACAATGTTGACTAGCTGATCAATGATTGGAGCTTGAGGCGTTTCATCCTCTAAGTCAAAATCCTTTGCAAATATGTCTTTCATGTCATGCAACACTTGCTTTTTCTTTTGTTCTATCTTCAACTCTTCCTATCTCTTCTTCCTCTTAAGAAATTCTTGAAGAGTCCCCATTTGTTCAAAAGATAACTCATTGGGATTTCATTATGGAATGACAATGACTTCATCTAATTTTACATCTAAAATCAAAAACTTCTTCTTTAATTCTGGAGAACTTATGCTCAGTAGCATAATATCTTTCCCTTTAACAGTGTCAACATCCAATGCCTCCTTCAATTCTGTCAATATTGTCTGGCGGTTCGGCATACTCCCAATTTTAGAACCAGTGGGAGTGGATGATGTAGCGTGTGGTAGATCAACCAACACTTGCACTGCCTCTACTTCTTTAGGCTTATCAATAATATCTGTTATTTCTACTCCACTATCTAAAACTGTCTTTACAACCTCTAAAATAGGTGGATTCTGTGAAGTTACCTCTTGTTATTTTGTTTGTTGTTGTCCTTCACTTTTATGATCATTGACAACTTCAAGTATCTCATCAGATGCTGTGGACTTTTCTTCTTCAGTATTAGTTGCCTTAATAGGAAAATCAATGTCTTTACCACTCGGCATCTATTTTTCCTCGGCATTCAAATTCCTTGGATCATCAACTATTAAATCCGTAGGACTATCTGCAATTAGATCAACAGATTTTGTTGCATCTAATACATCTTTCGTCTTGTCCTGTTCAGTGGCAATTTGATCTTTTGTTATCTGTGGTTCAAGGGTAGTCTTGACTTCAACTTATTTTTTGTTTTTCTCAGATGTCCCGTCACCAGATTTCTTATCTTTTGGAATGAGAAGACCAAAGATCTCTTTCCAAATCCTTGTGCTCTGTTGTACTACACCTTCAATGTCATTTTTCATAACAACATAGCCTCTAAGTTTAGGAACAAATCTGCTCTTGTATTCCTCAATGAATTTGACTCTTTTTTTTGAGGTGAGCTCAAGTATTACCTGGGCTAGTGTTCCTTCCCTGAATTGTCTTTCTATGGATAGTGCAAATTCCCATTTGCTTGATAGAAAATCATAAAGTTCAATTGGCACATGATTTCCTATCTCTGTAGGAGTTAATTTGAAAGTACTCATCATGTCCAATAGTGCTTCCTATACTTTTTGCCTATCTACAATTTTCAACTTTTCATACTTAATGAACTTAAATGTTGCTAACCCTACTGAATTCCTCAAAGTACCACATACCTCATCAATACTTGCTAGTTTCTTGAATTGATATTTAGGTATGTTGCTAGGTTCATCAGTTTCTATCTTCTCCTCATCACTATCTATCCCCAAATTTAATCTCCTTCTTGGTCTTTTTGTTGGCTTACTTGGCTCAGCCTTAGGAGCAACCTTTGCTTCCTTTCCAGAACTACTTTCTACAACTTTCCTTTTACCATACACTTTTATTTGCACTTCTACTAGAGAAGTGATAATAGATGTTGTAGTCCTCGGACGATTAGCTGTAGGAGGTGTAATCTTAGGTTTGGCTTTGCACAATTGATGGTTTCTTTCCCTTAGCTTTCTTAGTAACCTCTTCTTTGTTGTTATCCCTCATGGTTCATTTTCCATTTACTACAGGATATCCAGTCACTTGATGAATCATGCTTTTAGTGATCTTGACTAGTCCATTATCCAACCACATACACATGTCATGAACTCGGCTAAGGATAACCTTAATCCATTCATCTTTGAAACCTTGGGGAAAATCAAGGGCATGAGTTAACCATTTTTCAGCTAGATGTTTGAATTCTGCCTTCAAAACTCCATTTTCACACAATTTATTGTAGGATTTCCTCAATTCACTATCTCTTACTTCACCAATCTTAACCATGTAACACGATCTAACATCATGAATCATGAGTACCTTGAGTGGAATGGATGAGAGGGCTCCCATTAAATCACTCTGTATCACACTTTTAGGAATGACTCAAAATTTGAGAGGTTCACATTCATCACTCTATATCAGCTGAATTTGTTTTGGTTTTGCCTCCATACTCTTAACTGGTGCGGAAGAACTTGCAACCATAATTCTAAAATTTAGGGTTTAAGAGATGGAAAACAGAGTACCTTGGCAAGTAGCTCTTCGCACTATTCACTGTTCACTATTCACCTTAGTATTTCCAATGGCACGCTGAAGGAATCTTTGATGCTAAACTTACTTAAGATCAACTCTGCAAATTACTTCAATCGCTCTGTTAAAAAGTAAAAATTGCAAGGTAAAAATGAAATGTTGACTATTCATCCTTTATATGCTTTGAAAGGTCAAGGTAGGGGAGCATTGAATATTCTACCCATTGAGTTAGTACAAGCCAGCTGTCCTTGGCTTTAACACAACATGCATCCCACTCGGCTCACTACACTTGGCCTTCACAAAATTTACTCGGCCAAAAAAACTCGACACTCACTAAAGAACTTGGCTTTAGTGTCCATGAATAGTACTCAACACCTATTAGTGCAATTGACTCATCTCAGTATTTTGTCTTCAAAGATATGTCCTGGTGCATCTTAACATATGCAAATATGGACTTTTGTACATTTCATGTTAGGAACTGATGTAAGATAAAAAATTTAAATACAGTTCCTTACATACCTCTTTCTCTTAGTTGGAGATGATGTGATCACCTGATCCATTGGATTGGGTGACCTCGGCTTCATTAGCTTCACTACTGCATGGTTCAAACTTCTCAACCCATGTCTTGTTCATTTGTTCCCTAATTTTCTCAACACTAGGAGGAGGTACTATTAGATTTGATAACCATCAAATCAACCCAAGAAACTTGCATGCATGACTATCACATAAATAGAAGTAAAAGACAGAAGAGAGAAGGCAGCTATGGCGGCCAAAAAGCCAGAGACATAAAATTCATGTTGAAAGAAAATAATCTATATTATCAACAATAGAATTACAATAAGATGTGAAAACTCTGTAAAACAAACTAAGCGGTGATTCCTTATAAAGGATACTGAAGCCCTAAAAAGGAAAATCTCAGAAAATAGAAATTTTCCTAAGTATAACTTAAGCACAAAAGAGTAATTACTAAATTACTCTAACACCCCCCCTTAAGTGTAACTTAGGGAGAAGCAAAACTGCTAAACTACTGCAGAAAGCAGGAAAGAAGGGTCCCGGC
>MU224311.1:1950321-1971496 GCA_018584345.1 Thuja plicata | reverse complement strand
TCCCAGAGAAAGGAACAAGAAAAGAGCAAGAAGCATCTCTGAAGCATGTCTGAAAACTCTGTCAGAAGATACTGCTGGAACCCCCACTGAAGTGCATGACCAGGTAGAGAAGACAAGTGTCTGAAGACCTGATCAATCGAACCAGGAAGAAATAGAACCAACAGGAGAACCCCCCCATAATGCTGAACTGGGAGAGGTGACAGGAACACTTAAATGCAGTACCAGAAACAGCTGCAAAAGAAGAACCAGGAACACCAACAGTGCAACAGAAGCACACACACAGGATAAAGGGTGGTGTCACAAACACAGACTACATGGGCTAATGTCGTGGAAGGTATGATCACTTGACAAGAGTGGATGCACCTAAAGCGACAAATGCATCATAACCCCCCATGGCACTTTATAACACAGTGCGAGTACATCAACAGAACCAGGTGTACAAGATCCAAGAATGCAGAAGAGGGCACTTTATCTCAGTATGTTTATAGAACAAAATGCATCAGAAAGAGCATGCAAGCTCAGAAGTCAGAAAGAAGAGTGAGCTATGAACTCAGAAGAAGAGATCCCCGGACCTGTAGAACCAAGCACACCACAAGAGTGCATAAACTACAAAACTCAGAGGAGTGAAAACTCAGAGAATAATCTAGAAAAATAACCTCTTCCACTGAATAGCACACTGAATCAGCTTTCCGACGATATCTTGTTTGCCTAAAAAGGAGTCCGGATAAGCCAGATATGACTCCTAGAAGGAAAAAAGAGATATCAGATTTCAACAGTAAAAAACGCTATTGAAACAGTAGAACCAAAAACCCTAACCTCCACCATCGGAAAGTGCTCGAAAAGAGATTTCCGACGGTATATGGAAGTCAGAAAAATACCCCCATATGCTCCCTGTAGAGCGAGAAACGTCTAGGTACCCCCAAAAAGGTAAGAAAGCCCACAACAGAGCCCCAAGGGCTAAAAAAAATGAGCCCCCGAGTGCATGGAGAGCGTCGGGGGCTTAACCGGGGCCCCTGGGCGCCCATAGGACTGGTCGCTACAAAAACTACCCGTCGGGGCTAAACAGACCGCGCCACCGGTGCAGAGGAGCGCCACCGAGCGGTGGGTTGCGGGTTCCGGAGCGGGTGGTGGGTTCCGGAGCGGCGGGCCGGGGGGCCAAGCGGAGCGCGGAGCGGGGGAACCGAGCGGAGCGGTAGGCCGGGGGGCCGAGCAGAGTGCAGACGGAGACACAGCACCGGGTGGCGGGACCGGACCGACGGCGGGGGGCCGCTGAGAGCGGCAGGAGCCGGCGAAAGCCGCTGAGAAGGGCGCCCGCAGCCAGAGGAGGTGGTGCGGGGTCGGCCCGGTGGCGGAGGGATTTAAAATAAACCGTCTGCGCTTTAAAACCTTATAAAAATCATTAAAAAATGATTTTTTTTTATTTTTTTTCTCAAAAATCGTGTCGTACGGCCCTTGAAGGCTGAAAAAAATTTGCCTGATGCCCTGTGTCCAAAATGGACAAACTTTATATGGTTTCTGGGGTTTTTGGGCCTTCTGGACACAATGACAGTGTCCTTTTGGGCCCAAAATGCCTCCAAAAATAGAGACCCCCCAGAATCAATGAAGAAAGGCCAGAAAAAACCTCTGAAACCCTCAGTGCCTGTATGCTTCAACAGAATACGAACAGTGAGTAGTAGGTGAGCTCTGATACCATATTAGATTTGATAACCATCAAATCAACCCAAGAAACCTACATGCATGACTGTCACATAAACAAAAGTAAAAGACAGAAGAGAGAAGGCAGCTATGGCGGCCAAAAATCCAGAGACATCAAATTCATGTTGAAAGAAAATAATCTATATTATCAACAATAGAATTACAATAAGATGTGAAAACTCTATAAAATAAACTAAGCGGTGATTCCTTATAAAGGATACCGAAGTCCTAAAAAGGAAACTCTCAAAAAATAGAAAGTTGCCTAAGTATAACTTAAGCACAAAAGAGTAATTACTAAATTACTCTAACAGGTACTCTAGTCTTGCAATCTTTCCTTGTATGTCCAATTTTTAGACAACTGTGAAAAACTAGGCTTCCATTCATCCAAATTTTAGACTTACCTCTGAAATGTGTCCTTATGCATTTTTCTGGAACATGTCCATACTCACCACATTAATAACAACTATGCCATGTATTGTAATCCCAATTGTGAGTATTGCCTTTTCTTGGTGATTTCTCTTGTACCTTTGATGTCCACTGCTGTTTGCCTTTGGATCTGCAATCTTGCACTCTATGACCATATTTGTGATAGTTATAGCAATTGCCATTGAGTCTATGTGTTTTTATTTCCTTTGTCTTACATTCACATACTTGATGTCCAAACTTATTATAGTTAAAGCAGTAACCATTAAAGTTAGTTTTAAGATTGGACTTACCATTCTTGCTTCGGCAAATGTTTGTTGTATGACCTGGTTTTCCACAGTGGTGACAAATAGGTTTGTTGTTTCTCGGCTTTGAATGCCTTCTTTCACCTATCTAAGATGATTCTCCATCTTTAGTGGTTGTATGTTGTCCAGTGTGACCTAATCCAGAAGAATCTTTAGGTCTTCTTGATGCTTCCAACAGTTGTTCAAAGTAGCTCATAGCTGTACTTGAATCATTCACTCTGTTATTAAGTTCTTTCTCAGATCTCAATTTATCTTTCAATTGAATATTATTGAATCTAAGATTAACAATCTCCAAGTCTTTCCTACTGATCTCCTAATTCACAAGTAGTAGTTGATTTTCCATGTCCACTTGATTGACTGTCATTGTTTGCACATCATGTGTTCTTTCATCAAGTCTTGTAGTCAACATTATTTTTTATTCTTCTGCCATAGCCTTATCATCTTCGGATTTCTTTTTCTGTTCAACAACTTCACACATTCTTATTGATTGGAATTCTTGTTCCTTTTTCAAGTTTTTGACTTCTTCACATAGTGCACTATTCTTTTCTAGTAGATCGTCTATTGCTGCATCACTCTCAGTAGAATCTCCATTTTGAAATAGATTTGTGGTTTCCTCTTCCTGATAATGAGTGTCATTCATCTATTTGGCCAGATGTTTCCTTGCAGCCAAGGATTTATTTAGTTCTTGTCTTATAGACTCAAGCTATTGTAGTGCTAGCTAAATATCAATCTTTTGATTCTCAATGACCTTTCCCAGCTTGTAGATCTCCATCTCAAGATCTGTATTCTCAAGCTGATTATAAACTTTTTAAAAGAACTCTGCTCTGATACCAATTTTTGGAAATACAATAATGGGAAAGCAAGATACTGAGAGGGGGGGTGAATAAGATCTTCAACATTAAACACTTAAAACAAACTGATCCACATTCATACATAAATGAATCTAATGTAATCTCAGATAGCATCTACACAATGAAATAAGAAACACATAACACAATAACTTGGTAACCCAGAAACCCAAATATGTAAAACTAGGGTGGGGATGACACCCACAAAATTCTCCACTACTGCAATAATAAAGTGTACCTGTTAAGGTTACAATGTTTGATTACAAAATTTAATCTACCCTGTGAAAGGTCTACCTTGTTAAGAGCTTAAGATCATTATAATCTACCCTGTCAAAGGATTTGAAACTTACAATGAAGAAAGCACTCTGTTAGGAGATTTAGGAAATGTCTGCTAGAACCAATCTTTTAAGATATTTTCACTTGATACAATGATTAGAATGTCTCAAGTATTGATCCTTCATTATGCACTCTAATGCTGATGAAGGATCGCCTCTTTCAAGTACCTTCTATGATCTCATAATCTAAAATAACTTTACTCTACTGTTCACTGTGTTCTTTCTCTGCTTGATCTCTGCTTCTTAACAAAATAACCCTTTGTGCATTTTGACTCTAAAAAATGAAATCGCCACATACTATACACACACACATACAAAATAGGGTTCAGAAGAAATCTAATATACTTTTTCAAATCTGGTAGCGAGATCTAGATCAATGATCAAGATCTGATATCCATGCCTTGATGGTAAAACAATTATTGCTTACAATGAATCATGCATAGGATAAAACAATTAAATGCATAACTAACTCTGTATAAGAATATTAAATGAAAAAATTAGTCTACCCAAAAAGCTTATACAAGTCAGCCAGATCAATTATCCTTGAAGTTTGTATCATTCCAGACATGTATACAAAAACTATTTTTCTCGGCACTTGACTTTCTGTCGCTCGACACTTAACATCCCTGTGTCTTACTGGGCTTGGCAATGTAACTAGGCATACTAAAAACTACTCGGCAATGTTTCTCGGCCACACTGATAACCAACTAAAACTGCCTAAGTGAATGACTAAGTGTTGGTCATTAATCATCAATAGAACTTAGAGATTAACAATAATATCCTTTTGAAAAGTTTAATACAATGAAAAAACTTAAGGAGTGGTCGAATTGACAACCATGTTGTCAACTAGACAACAATATTAAACAAAAGATAATTGCAAATAGTCATAACTAACTGTAACCAGTTAAAGGAAATTGTAAACTGGTTGGGAAATGGTATCTGGGTAGGGTAGCCATGATTTTGATGAAAGGGAAGTGTAGGGGAGATATCATCACAAATCCATTTGTTGTGGGTTCTAGCTCCCATTAATGCTTGGTCAAATTAACATGTTTCTCACTTGTGCATATACCTTCTCTTGTCAACTCTTATATGCACATGTGAAGGTTGATCATCTCCAATCCCCTATTTGTATCGTCATGTTATCAAAGCAGTTCTATTGAAAATCTTTTATACTTCAGACAGTTCAATTGTTAATGGTCAATATTTCTAATGGTACTTGGTGCAGGAGCTACCTAAGGTCTTTGAAATATCTTGTTAGTCATTTTGGCTTGTAGGTTGGTTTGGCTAACCATCATTTAATAAGGACTATTTTATAAAGTCCCATGTGTGTCTAAGGTGTGTTTAGGGTTAGTAGAGATTAGGGTTTGTTAGTGGTTGAGTCAAGTTGCATCTAGGAGACTATATCCTTAGAAGTCAACCAAAAGGTCAAAGGGTTGAGAAAAACTCCAAAATGGGGTTATTTTCAAGATTTTAATGTTTTTAAATGTTTTAGGGTCATTTGGTAAGTTTTGAAACCAAATTGGGCCATTGGAGTTGAAAAAATGTCATTTTGACAAAAGTTGTAAAACTTGTCATGACAACTTTTGCAACTTTACAAAGTTGTCATGATAACATTTCCTAATTTTTAGGAATTGGCTTTAATTATGTCCAAATCCCAACATGAGGGTTGAGACATGTGTGTATAGGATATATAAGGTGGAACAAACCCTAAAGTGATAGTTGGAGTTCATTTTGTACAGATTATTTATGGAGAGGTAAGATTTTATACTATATTTGTAGACAAAACCATCATCCAATACGTTAATGGATTGAATGGGTTGAATTAATACATTGATAGTATTTTGTGTGTTTTTTTGTTATTCTCTATAGCATAATTTTAATCATTTGTTCATATTGTTTAACATTTTGTAAATCTTTTAGGTTTCACTGGTTCAGTGTCCAGTTTTGGACCAGTCATGTCGATAATGGCTTTTCTTTTGAATTCGCATGGTCCAAAGTCCTATGACCACTTGGAATAAAGTAAATCCTTGTAGATAAAATGTATATATATTTTTTGGAGTGTGTGTGTAGGGAAGGAAATAGAACATTCATGCCTGAGGTGAGTACTAGCTATTCAGGCTAGGGGAACTAAACAGAACAGTGGCAATGAAGATTTCTTGGTGATTGGTGTGTGCCAATCAATGGTAGAGGAGTATAGGGGCATGTAATATAGACATGTTGATGAAAGGATAAGTTCATAGGAGGTTTTTATATAAGCTAAAGAAATTCAAGAAACCAAACTAGTGTTCATTCCTTATAAACCCTCAATTTTAGGGGTTTGGTGAAAGTCGTTGTACGGACAAGGTGAGAAACTAAGACCTAGAAAATCTCTAAGCTTAGGAAATACCCACAAGGAATATGTATTTATATTCCAAGGGTGTTAAGGGATTTTGAGAGAAAATCCACTTTTTCATTTTTTAGGAGGGCTAATAGGCCTAAAATGGTTATAAGGCCTAGAACACTAGAAATCTTGAACCCGATTGGAAATTGGGTGAATGATCCCCAAGATTGGAACTAGAAGGGTTGAAGGAGAACTAAAAGAAATTAGGAATCCAATCCACAAGAAGATGAGATAGTTGGAAGATTAGATGACCAAGGCAAATTGTGAATGTAAAGGGTTATGGAGAAGGGACTAGTGAAGAAATAAACATGGTGGAGAGCTCCTAGTGTGTTAGAGGATCAAATAGGAATCCTCTAGTTAGGGTAGTGATTGAAACCCTAAGAAAGACCAAGAGAAGGTCCCAGAGAGAGCGAGAAGGCTCTAGGAGTGGGAGATCCCCTTCAAATTGGTATCACAGCCATTGAAAGGCTTGGGATTTGATTGGTGTATGTCAGAGAGGTGTGAATCGATAGGTGAGAACATCATGGTGACTAATGTTGAATTGGAAAGGGACTTTTCAGAGAAACAAGACAAGAATAGGCTTCTTGAAGAAGAAATGGAAGACATGAAGATAAAGATGGAAGAGGTTGTAGAGAAAGCCAAAAAGATGAAGGAGTAGATGAGTGAAGATAAAGACAAGGGAAAGAAACTAGTAGAGCAGAAGATAGAACCAAAGCCTGACCCTCCTCTACATGAGCAACCATTTCTCAAAGTACTCAAAGCATTGAGTGGAAAGGCTCTAGAAGGCATTCCAGTGTTCTCTGGTAAGATGGATGCACAGATGGTTATGGAATGGATTGAAGGTATGGAAAACCACTTAGAATGTGATGGGATCATAGAAGCACAGAAGGTTAAGATAGCCAAGTCTACGCTAAGAGGACAAGCACTCACATGGTAGAATTTTCTGCAGGAAGAAAGAGAGAAAGAAGGTAAGAAGCCCATAGAAAATTGGAAATCAATGGTGGAAAAAGTGAAGAAGAATTACCTTCCAGAAGACTATGACATTCAGTTACACAAGAAGAGATAGAACCTTAGGCAAAATGATCTAGATGTGCCATAATATACTAAATAATTTCAAAAGCTTTGTCTTAGATCAAGAATACAGGAGACAAAGAGCATCAAGGTTGCCCGATACCTTAATGGATTAAGGTGGAATATACAAGAAGAAATCGGTCTCTTTACCCTAACTTCCATTCATAATTTCTTCCAAATGGCTTTGAAAGTGGAAGAGAAACTTAGGAAGAAACAAGATTCTAACTCTGGAGGGAGAGGAAGGGGTAGAGACAATAGAGGTTTCCATAGAGGAGGCACAAATGGAAGAGGCAATGACAATAGGATTGAAGGTGACTCTAGATATACAGAGCAAGGACATGAGTTAGGTAATAGAGGTAGATACAATAGAAGAAGAGGTTCTTATAATAGTCAAAGAGGAAGATTAGGGGGTTTTGGAAGAAGATCTCATTTTTCATCCATGAAATGCTACAACTGTGGAAAAATGGGCACCCTACATATAGATGTCCTGACAAACCCTTAGCTTCACAAGGAGAGAAAAAGATTTCCTATATCCAAGAGGAGGATTGATCCAAACAATCAGAGGTGAGTTTGGATTTAGAGAAAGGAGAACACCACATGTTAAGAAGAATTTTGATCAAGACACCCACCAAAGATGAACAAAAGCAAAGAAGGGCTCTCTTTACAGTAAAGTGCAAGATTTTTGGAAAAGTATGTAAAGTGATCATTGATTTAGGATCCATAGATAATGTTATCTCTGAGGAGGAAGCAGAGAAGTTGAAGCTCACCAAGATTCCATATGTGTGTCCTTATAAAGTTACATGGTTAAACAAGGGCCAGAACATCTTGGTTAATGAGCAAGTGTGGGTAGAGTTTACCATTGGTAAGTATAAAGATAAGATGCTTTGTGATGTGTTTCCAATGGATGCTTTCCATCTATTGCTTGGTAGACTATGGCAGTATGATAGGGAAGTTGTCCATAATGGGAAAGAGAACAAGTACTCCTTCAATAAAAATGGGGTAACTTTCAAAATTCAGTCTTTTCTAGAAGAAGACATAGTGGAGAAGAGAGAATCTATTACACTATTGATGAGTGAGAAATAATTCCTAAGGGATATGAAAGAGGAAGGAGTTGGCTATGCAGTCATGTTAAAGACAAAGGAGGAGGAGACTCATAAGCAAGCACCTATTCCAGACAAAGTGAAAAAATTGTTGGATCAGTTCAAAGACATAATATGTCAAGGTACACCAGCTACACTACCACCAAAGAGGGAGATAAGTCATCAAACTAAATTTGTTTCAGGAGCATCTTTTCCAAACAAGGCTGCATATAAAATGACACCGGAGAAAAACAAGAAGATAGCCAGGCAAGTGCAAGAACTTTTGGACCAAGGGCTGATCAGAAAGAGCATAAGCCCATGTGTTGTCCCAGTTGTGTTGGCTCCTAAGAAGGGAGGTAAGTGGAGAATGTGTACTGATTCTAGGGTAATAAATAGGATAACTATTAGATATAGATTTCCTATTCCTAGGATAGAAGATCTGATGGATTTTTTGGGGGTGCTAAGTTATTTTCTAAAATTGTTTTGAAGAGTGGTTACTACCAAATTAGGATGAAAGAAGGTGATGAGTGGAATTCAGTCTTTAAGACTAAAAAGGGGTTATATGAATGGTTAGTTATGACCTTTGGGATTACCAATGCACTTAGTACCTTTATGAGGGTGATGAATGAAGTCTTGAAAGAATATATAGGTGTGTTTGTAGTTGTCTATTTACATGACATCATCATAATTAGTAAGACAAAGGAGGATCATATGAAACATTTGGAGTTAGTGTTGAAGAGGTTGCAAGAGGAAAAACTCACCATCAATCTTGAAAAGATTGAGTTCATGAACGAAGAATTAGTCTACCTAGGATTTTTGGTTTCCCAAGGTGACTTGAAAATGGATAAGAACAAAGTAGAGGCCATATTTAACCAGCCTACTCCTAAGACAGGGACTGAAGTCACGAGCTTCCATGGGTCAGCCCAATTCTATAGGAATTTTATTAGGAGATTGAGTGAAATTTGTGCTTCAGTCCTAGAGACCATTAAAGGAGGGTTGAAAACCAAATTTGTGTGGACCAAAGGGGTTTGAAAGATTGAAGAGGGAAGTAGCTACTCAGGCAATATTGTTGTTACCAAGTTTTGAAAAACCTTTCATAGTAGAATGTGATGCCAGCACCATAGCAGTGGGGGCTGTCTTAAGCCAAGAAGGTAGGCCTATGGAATTTTTCAGTGAGAGATTGAATGAGGCAAAGTCTAGGTACTCTTCCTATGACTCGGAGCTATATGATCTTGTACAATACTTAAAGAAATAGAGGAATTATTTATTTCCTAAAGAGTTTGTTGTCTTCACAGATAACCAAGCATTGTGTTATATCAATACTCAAGAAAAACTTAGTTTGAGGCACATCAAATGGATGGAGTTCTTGCAGTCATACACCTTAAAAATTAAGCATAAGAAGGGGGTACAAAACAAATTTGCAGATGCCCTTAGTAGAAGGATGCTTATAATACAAGAGATTCAGTTGCAGAGTACAAGGGTAGAAGGGTTTAAGGACCTATATGAAGGAGATGAAGACTTTTCAGTGATCTACAAGGTGTGCAAAGAATTTGAGAATCACTTAAAAAGTATGTAGATTAAACTCTTCAAAATGGATTGTTGTTCAAAGGGAAACAATTATGTGTTCCAAGGGAGAATATCATATAGGAGAAGCATAATGGGAGTCTAAGTAAACACTTTGGATTGAACAAGATGCTAGACTTAGTGGAGAGGTTATATTGGCAGCCAAAAATGTAGAGGGATATAAGGAGATATGTAGAGCAGTGTGGGGTGTGTCAAAAGGCAAAAGGAACTTCATCAAATGCAGGCTTATATCATCCATTGCCCATCCCAAGTAGACCATGGGATTGCATCAGTATGGATTTCATTATGGGACTACCTAGGACAACTACTGGTTTAGACAATGTGTTTGTGGTAGTATACAGATTTAGCAAGATGAGCCATTTTGTTCCATGCAAGAAAACATGTGATGCTAGCCATATTGCCCATTTGTTCTTTAAAGAGATAGTGAGTATACATGGCTTGCCAAAAAGCATATTTGCAGATAGAGATGTGAAGTGTGTGGGACATTTCTGGAAGACACTTTCAAGAAGGCTAGGAACCAACTTGTCACATAGCTCAGCTTATCATACTCAAACGGATGGCCAGATAGAGGTGATCGACAGGGTACTTGGAAATTTGTTAAAATGTTTGAAAAAAGAATATGGACAAAGTTGGGACCAAGTGATACCTCAAGAATAATTTGCCTACAGTGAGAGCACAAATCAGACCACAAGTAAAATCCCATTTGAGAATGTTTATGGGATAGATCCTAGGGGTGTAATTGAGTTGAGAGACCTACAAGTTTATGAAGGCATCAGTGGTCATGCTGATAATTTCTCTTATTCAATGAGAGAGGTACATGAATAGGTTAGGAGGACATTAATGGAGGCCAATCAGAAATTAAAAGCCAAGAGGAGTGAGGGAAGAAGAGATCTGCAATTTAAAGTGGGTGATCTAGTAATGGTGTTTTTGAATAAGGCAAGACTACAAAACGGGATACCTAGTAAGTTGCAGATGAAAAGGATTAGGCCTTGCAAGGTGTTGACCAAGTATGGACCCAATGCCTATAAGGTGGAGCTACCCAAGGAGATGTCAATTTCTCAAACCTTTAATGTGAAGGACTTGATGAAGTATAAAGGGCCAGAAATAGATGTAGTACAATACAGTGCTAAAGTGGATAAGGATGTAGGAGAGTTCAAGACTCTAGATTAGATCAAGCCACAAGCTGAAAGGATATTAGATTCAAGAGTGAAGAAGTAGACCAGGCATAAAGTCTATATGGAGCATCTAGTTAAATGGAGGCAGAAAAGAGAGGTAGAAGCCACTTGGATATCTGGGGGTGACTTTAAAAATCATGGAATCAGTGAGGAGTTCATGACACTATAGGTACCTTAACTTGTTTTTTGCAGGGGGAGGATGGTGCATGAGCACCCTAAGGTCATTGAAACACCTTATTAGTAATTTTGGCTTATAGGTTGGTTTGGAAAACCATCAATGCATAAGGACTATGTTATAAAGTCCCAAGTGTGTCCAAGGTGTGTTTAGGGTTAGTAGAGATTAGGTTTTGTTAGTGGTTGGGTCAAGTTGCATCTAGGGGACTATATCCTTAGAAGTCAACCAAAAGGTCAAAGGGTTGACCAAAACTCCAAAATGTGGCAATTTTTAAGATTTAAATGTTTTTAAGGTTTTTAGGCTCATTCGGTAAGTTTTGAAACCAAATTGGGCCATTGGAGTTGAAAGAATGTCATTTTGACAAAAGTTGTAAAACATGTCTTGACAACTTTTGCAACTTTGCAAAGTTATCATGACAACATTCCCTAGTTTTTATCAATTGGCTTTAATTATGCCCAAATCCCAACATGAGGGTCTAGACATGTTGGTATAGGATATATCAGGTGGAACAAACCCCAAAGTGACAGTTGTAGTTCATTTTGTACAGATTGTTTGTGGAGAAGTAAGATTTTGCACTGTATTTATAGACAGAACCATCATCTAATACCTTAATAGATTGAATGGGTTGAATTAATGCATTGAGATTATTTTATTTGTTTTTTCCCTACTCTTTTTAGCATTATTTTAATCATTTGTTTGTACTGGTTAAAATTTTGTAAATCTTTTAGGTTTCAATGGTTCACTGTCCAATTTTGGACCAGACATGTAGATAATGGCTTTTCTTGGAATTCTCGTTGTCCAAATTTCTATGACCACTTGGAATCAAGTAAATCCTTGTATATAAAATGTATATATAGTTTGTGGAGTCTATGTGTGTATGGAAGGCAAGGGAGCATTTAGGCCCTAGGCGAGTACTGCCTATTCTAGCTAGGGGAACTGAACAAAATAGTGGGAATGAAGATTTCTTGGTGATTTGTGTGTGCCAATCAATGGTAGAGGACTGTAGGGGAATTCAATACATACATGTCGATGGAAGGAGAATTTTAGAGGAGGATGTTAGATCAGATAAATAAATTCAAGAAAAAAAACCAATGTTCATGCCCTAGAAACCCTTAATTTTAGGGGTTTGATGAAAGTCCATTATACAGACAAGGTGGGAAACTAAGACCTAGAGAATCTATTAGCTTAGGAAAAACCCAAGAGGAATATGTATTTAGATTCTAGGGGTGTTAAGGGATTTTGAGAGAAAATCCACTTTTTCAGTGTTTAGGAGGGCTAATCAGCCTAAAAAGGCTACAAGGCCTAGAAGACTAGAAATCTTGAACCCGATTGGAAATTGGGTGAAAGATCCCCAAGATTGGAACTAGAATGGTTGAAGGAGACCTAAAAGAAGTCAAGAATCCAAACCATAAGAAGATGAGACAGATGGAAGAATAGATGACCAAGGAAAACCATGAATGTCAAGGGTTATGGAGAAGGGACAAGCAAAGAACTGTACTTGGTGGAGAGCTCCTAGTGTGTTAGAGGATTAGATAGGAATCCTCTAGTTAGGGTAGTGATTGAAACCCTAAGAAAGACTAAGATAAGGTCTAGGAGAGAGAGAGAAGGCTCTAGGAGTGGGAGCTTCCCATTAGGACTCCTTGGTATATTCCATCTAAAAATAATCATGTTTCTATAACTATAATAAATGTCCCTTTGTGTTGAGAAAATTAGAGTTGACTAGATTAACTCTATTGGCAAAGATTCAACCTCAGACTCCTCAAATACAGATGAGAGAGGATGAGGTGATTCACTTGGTGATGAGAAGGAAACCTATATGGAAAATACTGTCCTACTTGAAAAATGAATGGGCACACAACTCTTGAATGCTGGAAAAAGAGAAAACAAGCATGGAAGCCTAAAGGACAAGAAATTGCCTATCAACCAAAAAGATTCGGTAACCAATATATATATGGGATTACAACACATGGAAAAATTGCACAACATGTGGAAGATTTGGTCACATTCTTGTAAAATGTATGAGATAATGGACTAGAAAGTTTAGAGGCTGGACTAACCCTAGAATGGCATGTTTACACTGTCATAAAATTGGTCATCTCAAGAAAGACTGCAGAGACGGAATGACAAAGATCTACACCTTTCCCAATGGAAATATCATTCAAGACATCCGAAAGATGAGAGAAAAATGTGGAGAAAGGATTCAAAAAATGGAGGGCCAAGAAATGTAATTGGTGACACCCTATCCAATGGATCTGGTGACATCACCACCCCCACCTAAGAAGAACAAGTATGTATGGAACTACATTACTCTAATTTTTATTTTACATCAGTTCCATAATATGTTGATGAAATGCCAAATTATCATAAATAAATATGCTTCATGAAATTACTTGTTAAAATCTGTGAAAACTATCTCATCGGTAAATACATATCGAAATGTGTCAGTATACATGAAGAGGTAAAGTGCTAGTGTGAACTAATATCCTTCAATAAACTCACACAAGTTCTTTTCACCATACATAAAAATCCACCGGTCATCACATATTGTGAAAGTTGATGTTGCGAGCACTGAAACCCGTCGATAAACAAAGCAAGTTGAAAGGACTGCCCAACGCACTGAAAACTAAAAGATAAGTTAAATGTTCCCTGATGACTCCAATCTTCGTAAAAAGAAAGGTTGTTAAGAATTATGATGGCATGTTTAGGGAAATGCCTATAAATACCCAAAAAAGAGACTTCATTTCTCACCTGCAACAAGAGTAGAGTGACAAAGACAATTTCGAGCAAGAATCAACTAGAGCACAGAGCGATCCCAACTCGACAACCAAGAACTCCCAAGTGATTAGAAACCCCTATATAAATAAATCAGTAAGTTCTTACATCAATCGATGACCTTGTTTACGCATTTTTCAAAAAGCCCTAAATCTCAAAAAATGGCTACAACTTCAAGAACTGCTAAATTGAAAAGCATTAAGAAGGACAAGGTTAACCTCATTAAGAACTCAACCTATGAGGAACCTCATTATAAGAGTTGTCCTGAGGCTGCCTCACAACCTGACAATGCTGGAGCATTCTCCCGAATACTAGCTAGGGATTTTCTCGTCGAGGATGTGTGAGCATACATTCACTGCAAATTGCAGAAATTGGTGATATAGAGGTAGATCAAGATTATCAGAATCTTTGTTACAGTAATGGAAAGATCAAAGAAGAGCATAAAAAATTTGAGGTTAATGGTTTAACAAATTCCCTACATTTCCTGAAGGATTTTAAAATTGAATGGATTTGGTTAGTACTTAGCAGACTCCATGACCAAAATTTATGGTTGGATGAACCGAAAACTATAACCAAGGATCTGTCATTCATACTGTCACTAGTTATCCCATTACCAAAAAGGTAAAAGCATTGAAGCATCCACCGAATAATGAAATAGAGAAGAATACAGGAGCCACATGTGATGGCAGAGGATTAAGAGTATCCACTATCAATGATATTGAATTGAAATTTGGAGCATGTGTCCTTAGATAAAAGTTCTTTCAGGCCAGAAGAATGAATAGCATATCATCTAATGTAGTGGACATAGCTTATAAAATTGTGAAGAAGGGAACCTTATTGGACTTGTCTGATCTTCTACTCATAAAATTGGAGGAGAACATGAAGACAATAAGGAATGCAAAGTCTAATTCATGTAAGTTCAGTTCTCTCATTATGTGCATATTCTTTTACTTACAAGAAACTTTCCCATCTATAGGAAATGTAAAATGGGCTGTAACTAGACCAGTCATCATTCAGATTAGTGAATTCATTAAATGACTAGGAGAAAAGTTTGAAACAGCCATGGATGAACACTTTGTTGTATTCAAGAACAAAATGCAAGAGAGGGTAAGGATCCCCGAGCAACTCATTGTGAAATTCAAGACTGACATATGTTTTATGGTTGACATTGATTACACCCACTTTAAGCTAGTTGTACCAAGGACAGCATGGCTAGCACCACTTGACTATGAAGTGAACATAGATAAAGCATCTAATGTTGTTGTGGCAGTACTGAACGATCCATTAGAAAAATCACAACCTAAGTTTGGTTCTTATGAAGAAGCCAAAGAGAGAATAAAAAGTGGCTTAGTTGTGAAACAAATTGTAAGAAAGAAGGAAAAAATGGTCAAGAATATAAAGAAGATCATATAGGTGATAGAGGAGGAAGAAACCGAGGGTCAAAAACCCACCGGTAAAGATGAAGAAAATATTGACACAGACTCAACCGAGTCTGATACACCACTTCTCTCACCAGCAAAGAAGCAAAGGACCACAACTACATCAAGGACAAGAAGTTAGATAGCTCAAAGTGAATTTCCTTCGCATCTCAAGAAAGGACTAGTTAGAACCTATAAGAGGAAACCAGCACCTCCAAAAAGAGGCACTACCAAAAGAAGAAGGTTAATCAGAACCATGGAGGACATTGAGGATACCCAAGAAGATGAGGGTATAGAAGTTGAAAAAATAAAGATTCCAAAGACCACTGATGAAATTTGTGAATCTATTACTGAAAGAGGTGACATGAAAGATACCAAGGTAAAAAGATGGCTAACATTAGAACCCGACCATCCGAATAAAGTAGAGGATGCTTTGATTAAAGCAATGATAAACTTCAGATATGTACCAACACAATTTGATAAAATTATGCCAAAAGAACTTCAAAATAGGTTATCAGCACGATTGACATTTGCCTTGCATTCGAAGAAGGAAATCAGAGAAATAGTCTTGTTCACTCTTATGCCTCCTAGATCCAAGAAGGTGGAAATTAATGAAATGATGGAGAAACATGTAAAGTAGTTCCTCCCAAAGCAAAGATCTTATAAGTTTCTACAGGGGAAGCTCATAGAGCTATAAAAAGAAAACACCAAAATATGGAGTAAGATACTCAATCGGCCTATTGAAGAGGCAAGCCCAAAAAGAGAAGTACAAGACACACTAGCTAAGACAAGCCCAAAATACATTAATATAGATAACACTGAGGATGTCACAATAGCTGATCTGGATAAGGAAGAAATGGATACAACAGGCAACAAACAAGCAGATATTGCTGATGAAACATGGCCTAACACTACTATTGATAATATAGTAATTGATATCACAGATGATCCTTCAAAGGATATTCAAAATGATGAAGATGTCACTATTATCAAGGACAAAATTGACAAACAAGACACAACATTTGACACTTCACAGGTGAACATATCAAACAATATGCCAATATTGATGCAAGCCATCAATATACTTCAAGAAAAAGAAAAATCACTTGACAAAGATTCAAGCATTCCCGAGGATGCAGGGGATGGAGGAAAGAAATACACTAATGATGAAGAGAATTTTATTGGAGAAGAACAAAATGATGGAGACACCACTAATGAAGAAAAACAAAAGGATGATGTTGATGATGCACCTAAGGAAAAGGATATTCAAGAATAAATAGTTGATACCACACGAAAGGAAACAAAAGGCGATGCTACAGGGACAGTGAAGGTTGAAAAGGAGATGTCCTTAGACAAATGAAAGGAAAACCCTAAGCAACAGGACAAAGGTACACCTACACACAACAGCATAACAGACAAAGCCAAGAAATTGGATATGGTTCTACATTCAAGTGAAACTCAGAAGAAGAAGAAATCCAAAAAGAGTAAGTTGGAAGTCGCTCTAGATGAAATCATTGAGATACCCAAATGTGACCCAACTACACTGAACTATGAAGCACTTAAAGAGTACGGTGAAATATGTCGAAGGAAGGCATTATAGGAGAAACTGAAAAAACTACACCAAGAATCCATGGTACTAGAAACAAATAGGGACATCTTGAGTCAGATTGTACCTGATGTTGATGTTGATCATAATAGACCTATCCTTGATCAACTAGACACTCTCACTAAAGCCATTACAATGCAAAACATTGATGCAGAAAAGGAAATAGAGGAGAGAGTAGAGAAGAATTACCATAACAAACTTGTTGAAAAGATCAGCAAAGAAGTGGTAATAAACAAGGTAAAGCTTTAAGAATTCATAAGTTAATTAGATACAATCATTAGTGAAGCTATTTCCTTAATTCAACAACTAATCACACTGGAGAAATTCACTAAGGAGCATAGTGATAACATAGAAAAGTTAGATTTTGATCAACCTGATAGTGCTAAGAGCTTAACCATCGAAGACAATAAAATTAAATTGCATTATGTGAAAATTATTGAAATAAAAAGGCTAAGGCAAGAACTATGGGAAGAAGAAACACAATTCAGGGAAGAGGTCACCAAGCTCCAAGCTCAACTTCTACCAAAACTATCACTGCTTCAACAACATATTAGTTCAGCAAGACAACTGATAGCCACCCCTGAGATGTGTGTAGTAGAAAACATCTACGATATGCATTCAAAGATCACACTTGAGCATATGACTCTAGAAAACCTGAAGGACCAATGGGAGAAGATGATGGAAAACATCAAGTCCTCACACTCTCACATTTTTTGATAAACTACAAGGTATACACCTTTTCCCTTAATTCAGAAGAGGGGGAAATAATGATATGTATAGATAGGGAAGCTATACACTACTACAAAAAAAGAACATAAAAGGGAGTATAATGATATACCAACATATACATAGGGGGAGTCATGAAATGACTAAGGATTATATATGATATACATACTTAAAATTTTGTTAGTATTTTGCACATATCATTTTTTGATACTAATGTCAAAGGGGGAGATTGATGACATTATTTTTCCATTAGTATGCAAAGAACACTTTCGGTAAACATACACTGAAACACAGAACAAAGAGTAAACCAAAAATACAAAATGGAAAGGATAAAGAGGAACCTGAAAGTGGAACCCGATAAGCAGGTTATAGTGCAACTTGAGAGAATAGTCAAAGTTCAACCTAAGAAATAGTTCAAGCAAGGAACCTGAAAGACAGTCAACTGACTTAAGATCATAACCAACTGAAAGTCAGTTATAACCTGCAAAAAGTGGATCTGACTTCCACGTTAGATAAAATAGTATTATTCTATTTATAGAATCTTGATTTATGTTTAAAACCATTTCTTTAGGGACAAAAAACATGAATGTAAGTGTTTTAATCAATCTAACTAATTTAAAACATGTAGACTAGGAGATCAAGGTAAAGTTGTAGACCTGTGATCTTAGAGTTAATATTGTTTTACATGAAACTTGTTTAGGTGAATCTATCTTATAAATAGATGTTATAATCAAACATTATGAATGAGAGAGGAGGATGAGAGGATGAATTTATCCATCGAACACATCTATGGATCAAACTGAAAGTTTCAAAAACCAGAACAACAAAAAGTGAATTCGCTTATCAAGAACCAAGAACAGAGGCTACTGGGCAACATAGGTATTATTCAATCACATTAGGTGATATAATTATTCATGTAAATTTAAATGGATCTGTAATTAGCAATAGGATATTTCATACACCAGGTCAAATTGTAATTTTCTCTTATTCTAACAAGTGAAGCAAAGTTTAAAAATCATTTCAAGGAAGGTGGATTTAACCATCCAATTGTAAATCTCTTAACCGAGTGCACACTCAACAGTGTTGTAAAAGATCTTAACAGGGTATACTTTAACAGGTCTCCACAGATACTCTTAATAGGGTAGATCATCATAAGTGATCAAATTGTAATCCTTAACCATCCCCTTCCAATCTTCAGATAGTGAAGAATTTGTGGGTGTCATCCCCATGGTAGTTTTTACTTCCTAACAGGAGTTTTCTGTGATTTCATATCTTGTGTTATGTGTCAATTACTTTCATGAATGTTTCTATGAATGTTCACATGTATCGTTAAGTTAATGAGTCTATATATCTTACATCAAGATAGTATAGAACAGATGATTTGATAAACAATTGATTACACAAAGGTTAATTGATAAAAGGATACAAAATTTATAGAGGTACTGCTTCACCCATCCCCCCTCAGTATACATGTCCCATTAATTCCAACAGTAACGACCAAAATAATACAGGGTCCCTATATTATTTCAGTCATTATGGCCCTCCTCCTCCGCTCTCTAAATTTATTCCTTATATATGGTTTTTGGATCCTACAATGTCAACTTGGAGCTAGAGGAGTTGTTGTTGTGTTGCATCGTCTCAGTATACCACTCAATTATTTTTTGTCTCCAAACAATTGTGACCATGATGCCTACATTTATGTTTCTCAGCTGTTGTGTCCTAGGACCCCTTATGACCCTTTATGATGCCAAAGAATACATCTTAGAGGTCTTAAAGTGTTGTAAAGGGTCATAAGAGGCTCCTAGGAGGGGCCAGATGAGCTTCCACCTTCACATGGTTGGATCTCATCTACACAGATATAACATCTTATATCATTCCTATAGTATCATCTACATATTGAGCTATGTTCAACAAAGAGTAAATTTTAGTGAGCAAAGCATAGAGTGTGAGGCGTCTTTCATATTTGAAAGAAAATAAACAATTTGAATTTTACACAATATATCATGTAAAAAATTGTAAATAATTATCTATCAAATAAGTGTATTGGCTACGAGAGATTTGCATGTTATAAATCCTATTTATCAAATGATCTTAGGATACTAGAGTTGTGTCATCTTCATAGGTAAATTAAAAATTTTGTCAACGTCTCCCACAAAAACTTCATTCCCCATAACAAATAGTTGTATCTTGGGTGATAGATAATTAGTAGTCACTGTGTTTTAGCATGCATGCAATTATTCTTTATTATGGTTGATGTCTGAGATTAAGGAAAATATAAATATCGATTTCTGCCATTTGTGATGTTAATGTGAGAAATTGAGCTATATACAAACTTGTCATGGGAGCCTTTTGATATTTCTTGAGAATATTTAGTTTGATCCTTCACATATGTTTAAATCAAATATTATTCTCTAAGTTTTTTTGCATTTTGCATACTTTTTTATATGGTCTAATGACTGAATTCAAGCCCTGCGATGATTCTTTGAGTGAACTCTTTCATGTTTTTATTGTTTATGCCTTCTAATTTTTGTATGCATATCTACTAGTGCACTGCCCATCATATCATTTGTTAAAATGAACCTTCACTATGCTTTGATGGATGTCCATCCCATGTTCCAAGGCTCTCGTATTATTATAGCAGGGAGGATGTTGGCAAAGGTTGTTGAATCTGGCTATGTGCCTAACGTCTATGTGATACTGCTTATCATATAGTGAATCTCATGGAGAAAACTTAGTAATTCAAACTGGTGATTTATCATTCAATAGAGATTGTTTTTGTTGGTTAAAGTTTCTTGAAAGTGGATGTTAATCAGCAGTGTCTGTTGGCACCCTTTTGGAGGATTTTTTCTCTGAGTTTGCAAAGTCCATTGGTAGCCTTGAGGATGAAGTATTAATATTATTTTTCTATTTTTAAACTCATGTATGCATCAATTCAAGATCATAAAAGGCAAGTCAGGAAAGGTTATAGAGAGTTTTTAAACATTTGAGGCTTATCAGGTGTGTTAGATTTTACAATTTTCCAATAGCTTTGGACCATATATTTTGGGTTATTTTATGATCATTAGCATATCTGTTAAATTTGGTGAAGTTTCAAATTAACTTAATCACCACATTATTAAATTGGGTGCATAGCTTATAAGACTCTCTTAAATCTTTGTAGGAATTTTAGTGTAATTTAAAAGAGCCATTTTTGAAGGGTTTTTGATTGATTAAATTGATTTCATTTGCAAGCACTTTCTACAATTTGCAAAAATTATCAATTAATTCAATCCACGACATTACATTGTGTACCAAACCTACCCTAGTGCGGCAATTCAAAAATACTGAGGGATCCACTTAGCATTGAAGTTTTGTCGAGTTGCATTAGGACTGTCTCAGAATGAGTCTTTAGCTACCCAATGTTTGCAGGATACTATCTATGGGAGAAATTGCAAAATCATTCAATATGTTTGGAACAAGTCTGCACCATTTACACAGTGCAATGTTTTCCACAGATAGACTCTTTCCCTAATGTTTGAATCTTTCATCAGTATTGAAGTGGTTTCATTTGAAAGTTTACCTAGCAATGCAATTTGGACCAGAT
>MU224311.1:1933316-1950221 GCA_018584345.1 Thuja plicata | reverse complement strand
CTCTTTCCCTAATGTTTGAATCTTTCATCAGTATTGAAGTGGTTTCATTTGAAAGTTTACCTAGCAATGCAATTTGGACCAGATGGCTTGGGGTTAGTTTGTTGCAGACTAATTTTCTGAAATGAAGCGTTCTACATGCAATGAAACATGCTTAAGAACTAGAGATGGAATATGCAACTTTTCGGGGTCTTCTGTTGTGAATGATAAAACATATGACTTAAATATACAAAACCAAATATTGACTGACGAGATGAGGATTATTATCTAATAGTAAATTACAAGTACGTATTTATTATAGACCTGGATCGTCTTCGAATGCCTCGGGGAGGGAATATCAATGAAAAGATGAGATCTGGATCTTGGATATTCTAATATATTAATATAATATCAAAATATGTTACTAAAGAGTCCAACAGTGATTTTGAGAATTGACTTATTCCACATTAAGTTTTCATCCTATATCTTATCTATTTATTTATCACTTCTTCTTTCTGTATTAAAATCAAGTAAAAATGACCTCAAATAGTGCAGATATAAAAGCATAACATTGATATTAAACTTTTGCAAAGTAATTTATAAAGCTTCCCTCTAATTATGAATACTTGCAGCAAGAGAAATAAAAGAGAATATAGGTAATGATTTTCATAAAGCCGATCCAACTTCACAGCTGGTAATGCTGCAACCATATGCATGGTGAATAATTAAGATTGCTCTACTGCTCAGCTATTTTCTATTGGTAAATAACAATATTCACCATATTCACCCTAGGCATGGTAAATAAGAAAAATAACAATCACAGTGGGATGCAGATATATGAAGTTAACAACTTTGCTAAATTGTCTCATAAAGGTGAGGAAATAATAGACATTGTTCAAAGAATAGGGATATGGGATAACAACTCAACTAATCGGGAAGTTAAAGATGTGAGTGATGCAGAACCTATTGAAGAGCTTCAAATTAAAGATGGTGAAGAAAACGTTGGATAGCATATTAAGACTGATGAGAAACAATTAATGATCAATGAAATGTCTTCACATATTGACATTATCTCAGAACTCTCTTTGATGAATGATGAGAAACAAGTAGTGGTTGATGCAATTGCCCAGATTTCCCCAGTGCCACGTCTATAGAGTGTGATACATGTGGAAGCATAGCCAGGGCTTGGGGCTCTAAAAGAAAAGTTTCCACGTTATTCAATTTTCTTCTTACATAGTACCATTCTATTTTCAGCTAATTTTTCAAAGGGAAAATAAAAATACCGCTGGCAAAAAAGAGGCCAGCCAATAGAAAAATAAAAAGGAGATAAAAAATAAAAATTTCAATTTAATAGAAATATTTTCTTAGATCATAGGATAAAGGGAGGATGTGTGATTCTCAAGAGGCAAAGTAATTCAATTTAGTGCATCAAAAACATTAGTCTCCTACTCTAAAGGCAAGGACTAATAAGCCAACATAAGCTAAATGTAGGCAAGAAAAATGATGTATTTACCTGAGGAAATGATGCGTGCGGACTAATATGGGACTTCAATTATGTTCCTGAACTTAATTTGGTACTTAAGAAAATCTCTTGTCTCCAAATGATAAACATGTTACATAGGTACTAGAGAATGAAAAGAAAATGTAAATAGAATTACAAGAATGAGAAACACGACATTAGAATTACTATCATGGTTAGGACACATGCATTCCCTTTCATTCTTAATGAACATAAGAAAGAACACTATGTCTATATAACTTCGAAATGTTGAAAATTTGTGGACTCATACAATGGCAAGAAAAGTAGTAACTTTTACTAAAGATATACCACATATTTATCGAGAAGAGTTTAGATGCATAAATACCAAAACAAGACGCTTCATCTGTTAAGTTATATAGAAGCTATGGCTTATCAGTGAGGACTCCCAACATCTAGGGAAGAAGAGGACCTAAACCAAAGTGTATGCCCTTCATCTTTCTTTATAGAGGGCGCGGGAACATCTTCAATCAACATGTGTTGCCCTTACGGATGGAAAATGCCTAAACTTGCATGAGGAATCCACCACGCTTGCATCCCACATTCCTCTTATCCTCCACCCAATGAGAATATCTCACCGGGCTCCTCTTTTTCCTTATCATGTCCATGGAAATACTTTCTATTACAATATAAATGAAAAGAACACAAAAATCATTAGGAATCAAGACAATTATGAATCTTTTTCAAAACCATAAAACAATTAGAAATGGGTTACAATCGAACCATCTTCATACCATGAGGCCAGATTGCTTGTACAACTTTCCTTTCTTACCATTCTCAAACTGTTAACTTCAAGAATTGCTGGAACTAAATTCTGATCATACTACCTACTCCCTTGGAGGGCACTGTAAACATTGAATTTGTTATAACTTCTATAAGTCTGTTTCAGATTCTCTAGCAAAGCTATTTATAAGTTTGATTCAATGTATTAGTTGAATTTTATATGAAAGGTAGTGAATATGATGCATGACAGATCATTATGAACCAAATAAATCTATGCATTTTCTGATAGCTCATTGATATGTTTGTGCGTGAGTATTAATTAATAATTCACTATTTTCATCACTGCTTTCCTCGACTTATACATCGTCACATGGGGAAGGAGGAATTGATTATGTTGGGTTTGAGTTTATAGAGTGTGAAATATCATTCGGATTTGAGAAAAAAAAAAGAAGAAACAATTTGAAAGTTTTACACAATCTATCAATCAAGGCTTCTAATATAGTGCATGTAAAAAATTGTAAATAATTATATATTATATTCATAATTAAGAATATCTTACATTTGTAAAATTTTGATACTCTCTTTAATGAAATCATTTTGTTTCACCAAATTCAAATAACAAAAATGTCATTAGCGCAAAATGTAAGGTCAAAAAAGGAGGATGAAATGTTTAAACTAATTAGGTCAATCAACTACTTAGAAAGTAAAAATCAAAGGAAAATTTTTATCTTCAAAAATAGATATTTGTCTTTTGATTCTTTCTTTTTTAATCTTTTTCTTTCTTTCAGAAAATAAAAAATAGAAATAGATATTCATTACTTTTTGATACCTATTTGTAAAAGTGTTTTATTTTTTAGGAGATATTGATAAAAATCCATCATTAATCATTTATAAAGCTTATAAATGACCCCCACAAATACTTGTGGAGTGTGATTTTTGGACCTGTTAAGAGACATAACACCTCAATAAATTATTGCATTAGTGAAAACAAGTAGTTAGTAAACATAGCATTCACCAAAATCGATCTATTGCTTCCTATCTAGGAGGAGTATGAAAAATTACATAATAGCCCTTAGATTACGCATATTCCAGTGACAATACAATCCTAAGAACGGAAGATTCAAATGAAAATTAATCTAAACATGATTGAAAATCATGCATGTTATTTCTAGAAATGGAGATTACAACAATACAACTAAGAAATGAGCTAAAAAGCCATATGAAAGTCCTAGAACATGAGCAAAATGAGTTTGCTCTTTCAATCCTCCAAATGTGGGCAGCATAAGGATGCTATCAACTGTTTGAAATTATGGAGCATTACAACAATACAATAAAAGACTTCTAATTTTAGGGCCATTTGAGCTTAAAATCCATCCTATTTATTGAAGAATGGGAAAGAGAGAGGGGAGACAAGGTTCATTAATGGAGCCCCTAAGGTCATTAATGAAATGTAAGAGCCATTAATGCCTTTGGCATTAATGAGGCATAGTGGATGAAAATGCATTAAATGTAAGCATTTAAGAGGCATGGGAAGGGTGTAAGAGGATGGCTTGAGAAAGTGGACTTGGAGAGAGTCAAGCTTGAGAAAGTTGACTCTCCCAAGTGGGTTGGGTTCCTAATCACTTCCTAATGTAATGTGACAAGCTTAAGCGTAGCTTAGGATTAGGATTAGGGATAGAATTAGATTAGCATAGGGGAATAGGTTAGGATGGGTTAGAACCTAGGGTAGAAGTGGTTGAAATGGGTTAGGTTAGGGATTTAGAGGAATATAAATGAAATGAATTAAACTTATTTAATTCATTCAAAAATAGGGATTTTAATTATTTAAACAACTTAATTACTTTTTAATAATTAAAGGACTATAGCCAATTAATTAGATTAATCAAGCTAGGGGATTGGTTCTTTTGCAAGTGAGAAATTGATTAGGATTTTATTAATTCCCTTTTAAATTAATTACCTTAGCCAGGTTATTGATTTGAATTGATTGGATTGGTTAAAGTGATTAATGTAAATTAGTGATTAGATCACTTAGGAATTAAAGCCGATTTGAAGAAATTATGTTGAGCAGTAACAGGGTCGTTTGGACATAATTAGGGGTATGATCACACTTAGGAAAAATAGGGTCTATGGTCTAAGTAGACCAAATTTAGGTGGTTACATTTTCCCCTCTTTGAATTGATATGCGAGAAGCACATTGATTCAAAGAAAGTTTTTGATTTTGACTTCAGAAAGATTGAGAATTTCGTTCTTGGTTGTCGAACAAAATGCCTGATGAGATCAGTCTCACACTTGATCGAACCAAACTGATAGAATTGAGTTTGAACCTGGTTGTCATCCAAAGGTTAATAAAAGATCTTAAAGATACCAATTATGAACTTGGTTGTCGTCCAAATATTGATAATACTGATTCTAAACTTGGTTTTCGTCCAAAATTTAGTATGAAGCTGCGAGGAACTTAGTACAAATATTTTTAAAATGAGGAGACATAAGACATCCAGATTATGAGAAGCAAATCTTTCTATCCAACAGTTCCGACTTAGTCAGGGAAACTTTCATGCCCCTAGTTTGTTTGATAACAAAGTCTTTTTGATGTTTTTTTGAGAAAAAATTTGATTGGAATATAATGTTATCATGCCCCCTCTGGAAAAAAATTGAAGGAAAGAAATAAAATCCCTCAATGAAAGAACACATCACTTGCAAGGATCGGGCGGGTTAAGAAAGAATGAATTAGAAGAAGTGGAAAAATGAGGGTGTGTTAAGAGTAGACACACGAGTACCAATTTAATTACCTTAAAAAGGTGAGTTTGATTTTGTTCCTGATTGATCAAAGATTTTGGGAATCATGTATTTTTAGAAAGGAGTTTGAGCTCAAATCCCTTATGTTTTTGCTTCTTTCAAAAATGCATCATGCAATCTCTAAATGAAGCTACATGCAGACTCTTAGGACTTTGTCACTGATTTGCAGATATTGGATCATTTTATCATCATTGGGTGCTTGTTGGAATGGATATCTCCTAATAGTACAACCATCACTAATACCCACTGATATTATGACAGTATGAATACTATATTTATTGTAATGGCGAAAAGAGACTTAGGCATCAAGGCATAGAAGCCAGGATAAAAAAAGAGTGACCTTCCTTTTAATATATCAGAATCTCTGTAAGGAAAGATATTGAACCCACAATGACCTTGAAAATTCATATCCTTGGGTACATTATGCTTCACATACCTTAGTGAGAATATGAATTAGAAAATAGACAAGGAAATTTTTTCAAACTCACTGTAGTTTACACATAACAAAGATCGAGATATATGCGGCTATCCACTCATGGTGGCAACTCTTACAAAAAACATCCAAGCTAGTTGACATTTATACGATCATTTGGAACAATCACCAAACACAGAAAACCAAGAAAAAATTATGCCCTCCGTCCCAGCGACTCTTTGTCTTTGCACAGACATCATGGAGTAACTCGGAAGACATAACAACCATCAATTGAGAATCAATTAAATAAAATTCAAAATTGCTTAGATGCCCCTAGTTAAAACATCATCAGGACATAGAAGAGTCTTGATCAATCCAAGTCCAAACTATGTTTAGCTAGTATTGATAAATACTATTGATTCATTTTTCAAGCGCAGTATAGATTCAACAATCAAAAGGTGTGGAAATCAAGAAAATAGGTGTTCCATGTCTGTGTACATCGTTATTCCTGTTTGCAATCCTATGGATGTCTTCAGGACATTGTTCATGTTAGTATAATGTTTGTGCCATCCTTGTTTTGTAAAAGTAACAGTTTGGTGCCAGCGTCGAGATGCCCCTAGTGTAGAATGATTTCTTCCCTGAAATAGAAATGTAGACAAATCACAAGCAAGGATAAGATAGTTGTTTAGGAAACAAAGTCAGTGTAAGAGCACAGGTGAAATTTTGAGGCTTAGTGTCATTAATGCATTGATAGATGAAGTGTAGAATACAAGTGACGCCTGATTTCAAGGTTTTCACCACTTGGCCAAACTTTTTCTTTCTTTTTTTGCTACCAGGATGCATGTTTTACCAGGTTTTCATCAAGGGACTTTTTTTTTCAATTTTTTTGCTATTTTTTCTTTTTTGAATGTTTTTGTAGTACCAAGGTGCCTATTTGCCAGGTTTTCACCAAGGATACCTTTCTTCAGAACTTTTTCCACTATTTTTTTATTTCTTCAGGATTAATTTTCTGAATGTTTTTGGCATTTTCTGAGAATTTTATGATGTACAGGCTCTGCTAGCTGAACATCAAGCGTAGTACCGCTTCAAATGTAGAGTGTTGATAGGATCTTGAAGAATGTCCCCTTCAAGTGTAGCTAGTTTATAAGCTCCACTCCCAAAAGTAGTAGTGATAACATAAGGCCCTAACTAGTTAGGTTTGAACTTTCCTTTCTGCTCTCATTTAGGTTGGTTTTTAGTGTTCTCCTTTAGGACAAGATCTCCCACTTCAAATTTTTTTGGTTTGACCTTCTTGTTGTAGCCTTTGGAAATTCTTTCTTGGTATACCTTTAGATGATCGAACACCTGTTGCCTGCGCTCATCAAGGAGATCTAAAGAATTCACCTGATCAATGTAGTACTGCTCATCAATAACAAGTCCTTGTAAAGATATCCACAATGATGGGATTTCAACCTCAATAGGTAGTATTGCTTCAATGCCATATACTAGAGAAAATGGCATGGCTCCTATTTGTGTTCTTATGCTTGTTCTATAGGTCCATAGTGCCGGATTTAATTGTAGATGTCAGTCCCTCCCAGACTTACTTACAGTTCTATGTAAGATTTTTGAAATATTTTTGTTTGATGCCTCAGCCTATCCATTACCTTAAGGATAATAGATTGAGGAGAAATGTTTAGTGATATGGAACTATTCACAAAGGTCGTGAATGTCTTGATTTTTAAATTGGCCCCCATTGTCTGTCACAATAGATGAGGGTATCCCTTATCTACAAATAATGTAGTTTAGAATGAACATAGCCACATGCTTTCCAGTGGCTTTGATTAGCGGCATGGCCTTAACCCACTTGGTGAAATACTCAATGGCCGTAATGATGAACTTGTGTACATTTGAAGAATTGGGATATATCTGTCCAACCAAGTCAAAGGCCCATTGCTGAAATGGCCAATGTGTTATGAAAGGTATAAGTTCTCTGGCAGGAGCATGGATGAGATTTCCATGTGTCTGGCATTTTATACATGTTTTTGAAAATTGAATAGCATCTTTCTCCATGGTAGGCCAGTAATAGCCTACTTTGAGCAGTTTCTTAGCTAATGAAAAGTCATTCGAGTGTGATCCACATACACCTTCGTGGACTTCTTTTAATGCGAGATCAGACTCTTTGAGTTCTAAACACCTAAGAAGCATACAATCGAGACCACATCGATATAAGTTATTATTTATGAGTACATAACGTGATGTTGTCTTAATTAGGGCTCTTTTTTCATTTCTTGATAGATTAGGGGCAATTGGTTGGTCATTTAGATAAGCAACAATATGGGAATATCAAGATGGTTCCTGGGTGGTCAAAGCACAGATGAGTTGGCATTTAGAGGTATCGAAGGTTGGATTAGATAGTTCTTCCACCAAGAATTCATAATGGAACTAATGTTCTTCTAGTTGTAACATGGATGCTAAGGTAGCCATAGCATTCGCAACGCTGTTCTTTGATCTTGGTATCTACTGGAATGTGATGAAGACAAAATAATTTTTTAAATCATCAACCAGTTGCTTGTAGGGCATCAACTTCTCATACCTCATTTGATAATCACCATTGACTTGGTTGATGATGAGTTCGGAGTCACCATACACATGTAGCTCTACAATTTTCCATTCCATGGCAAGCTTGAGTCCATTTACCAATGCCTCATGTATTCTGAAATGTTGTTTGTGCATGGAAACATTAATTTGTAAGACTTGGGTATCTTGTAGCCTTGAGGGGTTATGAACAACACCCCTGCTCTAGAGCCTTGTTGTGTGTAAGAATTGTCAAAATACATCTTCCATGGATATTTAGTTAAATGCATGATTGTTTCATCAGGGAATTCAATCCTTAAAGGCTCATCATCCTAGAGTGGTGAGTCAGCTAGTTGGTCTATGAGAACCTGTCCTTTAATAGCTCTCCTTTCTACGTATTCAATGTCAAACTCACTTAGAATCAGGACCCATTTTGCCAAACGTCTTGTTAATGTTGTCTTGCTTAGGAGATATTTCAGAGGATCTATCTTAGCGATGAGCCTTACTATATGAGAGACCATGTAGTGTCTCAATTTTTATGATGCGAAGATGACTGCTAAGCATTCTTTTTCAATAATGCTATAATTGAGCACATAGGTGACTAGTGTTCTACTAATGTAGTAGATAGCTCTTTCTTTGTTTATTTCATCTTCTTGTTCTAGTAATACTCCCAAGGATGTAGCTATAGTTGAAATGTATAGGAGTAATGGTTTCCCATGAACAGGTGCCATAAGAATAGGAGGAGTAGCTAGGTACCCTTTCAATTCTCTGAAGTTAGCTTCAAAGTGTTCATCCCATTTGAAGGTAACCCCTTTATGTAATAATTTAGTAAAGGGTTGTGCCCTATCTGCCAGTTGGGATATGAATCTCCTAATGGACTAGAGTCTTCCTTGTAGTGTCCTCATTTGACTGATGTTGAGTGGAGGAGCCATCTCTAGTATAGCTTCACCTTTGCAAGATCTACCTCAATTCCCTTTGCTGAAACTATAAAGCCTAAGAGCTTCCCTGATTGTACTCTGAAGGCACACTTTTTTGGATTGAGTCTAAGTTGGAATTGTTCCATTTGATCTAGTATCTTTCTTAGGTCGCCAATATGAGTACCTCTTTCCTTGGATTTAGCCAATGTGTCATCCATGTAGTCCTCCATGTTCTTGTCCATCATGTCATGGAATATAGTTGTCATTGCTTGTTGATATGTCACACCGGAATTTTTCAACATAAATGGCATGACATTCGAGAAGAAGGTACCCCAGGCACATTTGAATGTGGTTTTCTCTTAATCGTTAGGGGCAATCTTGATCTGGTTATAGCCTGAGAAGCCATCCATTAGGGAGTACATTTGATAACCCACCGTGAGGTCTATGATCATGTCAATGTTAGGTAGAGGGAAGTCATACTTTGGACATGCTTTGTTTAAATCTCTAAAGTCCATATAGATCTTGATAGATTTATTGATTTTAGACACGGGAACCATATTGGAGATCCATCCTGCATAGGCAATGACTCTGATAAATCCAAATTTTAACAACTTCTCTAGCTCTTCTTTTACTAATAATGTGACATGAGGATGCATCTTTCTAAGTTTTTGTTTCACGTGCTTGATCCCAGGAGCTATAGATAAGTGGTGCATGATTAGATTAGGATCCAACCCTAAAATATCAGTATAAGACCACAAAAACTTGATCTTCTTCTCTCTCAGGAACTCTGTGAACTGTGTCTTCTCTTCTTCTAAAAAGATTATGATAGGTGGACTATTTGAGGATTTTCACTAGTGCCCAAATATACTGGCTATGTTGGTTCAACCAACATTGAAGATCTTTCCTGAAAGTGTTTGGGGAGGATATCAAGAATCTCATCCTTTGGCGCCTCTAAGAGGTTTTCACCATTGGATATGTCTTTTTTCTTTACTATTTTAGGATCTGATACTACCACAAAGTGGTTTTCACCGTTAGTCCTTTTTTTTCTTTTTATTTCTCAGTTTTTGACTGAGAAACCTGATATCCTCCTATGACATGTTCTCGCTCCTTGAATTGGTGGAAGAGTGATGAGGTTCACAATTATTTAGATAACAAGCTAGGGTGTAGTTATTAGGTAAGTCAAGGATAGGAGTAGGATCTATTTCAATCCAATCAATAAGGTTAGGGTGTATCAATGTCAAGGAGTTGGTCTTAGGGAAGGACAATATCGCGTTAGCATCATGACTATTAACTGACAAGATGTGGTATGTTAAGTGAATTTCTTTGATATTTAGATCAATAAGAGTTAGATCATCATAAAAAGGGTTGTTGTTAGTAACATGTGGACCAAACTCTAGTGACTCATCGTTAAAACTATCATCATCATCTCTCCATAAAAGGAGGCTTCTTTCTTGTCACCTTTGAACTTCTTCTAAACTTAGGAAAGCACTAGTCTCTCCATCCCTGATGGGAAGAAGGAACTTTTCTTCTGCTTCAGGATTATCAGTATCATTGGGAGTAGTGTTAGACTATTCACGAGGAGCTAAGGGAGATGCAAACATGTGAATCATATCTATTTCAATATCTTCTGTGGTTACAGATAGCTCATCCCATTCATAATCATGAGAGTCAGTGACCTCATCATCATATCTATTTAAGTATTCATAAATGGTGATTTGATGTACCCGATTATCTACTTGTGTGTCAAAGTATGGTAGATCAAGGACATGTGAAACCGTGACAAATTTCCCCTAGTTAGGATGTAACTCTTTTTTTCGAGGTGTGTCTTTAGTAACTATGGCTATTAATGATATCTTTGGATCAATTGTTATTGAGTCTCCTACCTCTTGAAGGGGAGGTTGTGCTATCAAAGGGGTGCAAAGATCTTGTGGTACCTCAAAGCTTGGTACATAGCGCTCTCCTTGGTAGTTGGGATTCTATGTGCCAACATTTAATAATCTTCCATAGAACCATTGCTCTAGTTCATCTATTTCATCACTCCCTTTGTCTAAGATCAGACTATCCTTTGAAGTAGGTTGGTTAGTTTTTGTATTAAAACCAAGTCATGTTTTTTTTCTAGTATTCTGGAACTCCATGGGTATAGGCTCAATAAGTCCTCTTCATGTGTCATTTAGAGGTCCTTTTCCTTTGTATCCCATCTGTTTCAGGAAATCATATCCCTTTCCATACTGTTTTGGGGATATCTCTACATGTTTGACCTTAGCTTCCACTGGTTCTCCTTTGTAAAGCCAGTCCAAGACTGCCTTTTCTTCTGTGTTATCTGTAGAAGATGTGGATGCCTTTACCATGCCAGTCGCTTTGTGGATTTCTAGCTCTTTAGTTGCAATAGGTGTGAATAAAGAGGAAGGTTTTCCGTAAGATCTTGGTGATAGTGGAAGCTTTGTTAATGATGGATTCAAGTCTAGTTTGTATTCTCCCATACCTGTTTCCTCAAGTTTTAGAGTTTTACTAAAGCTTTTCATAACAATGTCCTTAGTAGTCTTAGGAATAGCTTCATCTGTAGCCTCTTTGTTGTGTGGAACCATACTACCTACTTTAATATTGTTGCAAGTATAATTAGCATCCACAGGAATTGTTACCTCCACCCCATTGTGTGGGAACTTGATACATTGGTGGTAAGTAGATGGCACAGCTTGCATTTCATGGATCCAAGGTCTCCCCAATAGAATGTTGTAGGCCAGAGGTAGATCGAGAACCTAACAGATGACATTCCTTTCAATTGGGCCAACTCTGATTGGTAAAACAATAAGAACCTTGGAGGATTTTTTTCCTTGTCATAAGCTTTGATGGTTATCTTTCATCTGGAATCAATTGTCTGTTCTAAAAGACCCAATTTCCTGACCAGATTTAGAGTACACATATTTAATCCCGCACCTCCATCTATCAATATGTGTCTAACACAGGATTTTTGAGTGAGTGCTTCAATATGGAGGGGTTGATTATGTGGATGTGTCAATGATTTATCATCCTCTTTAGAAAAGGATATAGGTAATGCGGTGCTGAGATATGGTTAACCATTACTTGGAATTTGTCCACATCAAGGTCCTTTGGTACATTTGTAGTAGGTAGGGCCTGTTCCAATATTTCCCTATGCACCATGGAGATTTTGAGTAGCTCAAAAATGGAAATTTTGGTAGAGGTTCGTTGCAATTAGTCTACCAAGTCATATTTTGCTCCAGGAATAGTAATCATGTGTTTTACTGCTGGTTTGGGAATAGTGATAATAGGAGTCTTGGATGTTGATGCTGGTTTGGGAGGTCTTTTGATCATGGCCTGTGCTTGACTCCGTGTTACTGTGTTTGTTTGGAAGGAGGTTTCTTTAACACCCTTGATTGTGATTACATTAATGGATTCAATTTTAATGTCTATCATATTAATCACATTGTCATTGTTGGAATAGGTGTAGTTGAGCTCATTACCATTTCCTTTAGATGTTTCCCCTTTGTCGTAATTAGGGAATGGTTTATTAAAGGTTGTATGATCCTTATTGGTAGTATGTCTATCCACTTTGATTTTACCACACTAGATGAGGTCTTGAATAGTGTGTTTAAGTTTGAGACAATTGTTATTCTTATGTCCCTTGTTCTTGTGAAAGATACAGTAGGAATGGTCATTCCACCATCTAGGATTAACCATTGGTTCCCATGGTTTTGAATCTGGGATTGTGAGAACTTTGTTATCCACCAATGTCTTCAAAATTGTCTCAAGAGGCTCCCCCAGAGGAGTGAATGTTCTTTCTGATTTTGAAGTCCATGTCTAACCCTTGTTGTTATCATTGTCTTCTTTTGGTATGGGGGTTTTTACCTTGGCCTCTTTTCTTTCTTGCATATCGTTAGTGAGATTGGACACCTCAGGTCTAGGACCAACATTAGATGCATCCACTACTACATCATTTACAATTTTTTTGTTCTGCTTCCACCATTTAGGTTTGGAGTTGTTATTTTTTCTTTCACTGTGAAGGGTGATCTCTCAATTTTTGACCATGGCTTCCTCAATACGGAGAGCATTTTTTATCATTCTATCAAAGCTAGGAGAGTCTTGAATTTTTAATGCGTAATTCAATTCTGGTACCAAGTTATTGAAAAATATTTCCATATTTTTAGACTCGGGAATAGCTCTAGAATATCGTGCAAAGATCTTCCTCCACCTTTGTAGGAAGTGAGTAAAGGAATCTCCAGTTTTTTGCTTTGTGTTGCATAGATCCATCATGGTTACGTCATGTTGTATATTGTAGGAGTAATGTTGGATGAATTGTTGAATCAACTCCTTGAAATTTTTGACCTTAGGCGTGAGTTTTGAAAACCATTCCATGGCGTAACCTCCAAGACTTCCAGGAAAGAGACACATGAGGTATGTATGTTCATGCATGTACTCTACACTAAGAACACAAAATTCTCTTACGTGATCATGTGGATCAGTCTCTCCTGTATACTTTTCATACTTTGGCCTTGCCACATCAAGAGGGAACAAAATCATAGTGATACTTTTGTCAAAAGGAAATTGACAAATGACGTCGATAGAGTACTTTGTCTTAAGTTTAGCTTTCTCCTATTTGAGAGTTGCAAGCTCCATTTGCATCAAAGAAAGTTGTTTGGCAAGAATAGATATAGGGGTTGGCACCTCTTTTTCCTTGAGTTGTTCCACATCATAATCTTTAGGTAATTTGACACCCGTGGATGCTAGATCGAGGAAGTATTTTTATCTATCCTTGTCAATCATCTTTTCCATTATTTTGTGGAATCTCTTTCTTTGTTTGATTTTTTCCTACTCTTCTTCAGTGATTTCGTTCTCACTACTAGACTCAAATAAAGGATGGTCAAATGTGGGTTCTTCTTCCTCATCAGTATCTTTCGGCTTTTGATTTTTTCCATTGTCATATTCTTCAAAAGCCTCACTCCATCTGCGAGTGTCGCTATCCATTTGTGGAGAATCTAAATTGAGTAGGGAACTGTGAGATGCTTCTCCTTGAAAGTGTGTTGATTTAGGAGGCACTTCTGATCCTTTGAATGTGTACTTATTGCATCTTGTGTTAACCATGTAGTTGTATCTCAACTTTTTCCAACATTTCTAAATAGTGTCAGCTGGAGTCTCAAATCGTTCGAGTGTGTCTAGGTAGAAGTGTTGTTTGTGTTATGGTGGAAGTAAATGATTCCAGCGTTAAAGGTTAGAATGCCCTGATAGTGAGCTAGAAATCAAGTTGTTGTAAAAAGCGGGTAGACCACACATATTGAGATAGATTAAGAGTCTGACAGGACATGCAAGGTAGACGTTTGAAATTTTTTTTGATATAGCCACAGTGAGACCAAAAGAAGCAATAAGGATAGAATAAAGAATCAAAAGGGAATCTGAAATAAACTATCTTCCTCTGAGAGGCAATGATACAAGTTCCCACTGTCAAATGTTGTCAATTTCATTTTGGAAGTGCATGAAGCTTGAAGATCGTGTTTTGAGATTTTGTAGTGAGTGAAAAATGCATGTAGACCAAGGTTTGAATCTTGTTGCTTGTTTGAAGGTGTTTATCTTTTTACTGATTTTTCATACACATCAAGCAAATGTTGCTTTTTTAGAGGAATAGACACACTTATTTCCCTATCTTCTAGGTGGAGGATGAAAATCATTTCTCGTTGACTTAGGTACACACTCAAATGCTAATCAGAATACAACCATCAACAAGCATGCAATGGCTCCAGTCATGATGTTGTATTAGCCGACTCCAAACGCAAGTGAGGGCACGACATGATGAGTGTCTTGGGGAAATTTATTTTTGCCTTACATAAGGATTATCACCCTTTCGGGGGTGAATCGGGAATTTTTCAGTTGAAATCTTGTCTATTTTTGGGCAATCCGTTCAAAACCGTCACCCATAGAATTGCACAAGGCAAAATTGAGGCATATAGCCCTATGAGTACGTGAATATATGTAGTCTCGCAAGCAAGATTCAAGAGGCTCCACTCTACATACACCCAAGCATGTTCAAAGAATGATGTCAAAATTCTATGAATGAAATCGATTCCGTCTTTCGAGGCTTTGGCCTACGAGGAAGCAATTATTTATAGTGAGTTAGAAGGGTTGGCATAAACCTATCCTCACTTGGGTCATTCTTGAGAGATTTTTTCCTCAACTGGCAGGCCCTCTACTATTAAATATGCATACAAAGGATTGGCGAGTTTTGGATGTCTGGATTTTTTATTCTTCCAAAGAAGAAGAGCATACTCTCTTAATCTAAGCCGTCTTCTCCCAAAACACTTCAATCACTTGTTCATTCCCTCAAACGACTTCACTTACAAATCAATCTCCCATATCGAGTTTTTGATTCCCCCACTTGGAAGGAAGAGCAAATCCTCTAATGAGACCGAAAAGCAAGTTTAAGTTTGATTTAGATATTCCTATTAAAGAAAAATAAGATGCTTGAAAATAAAGTTTTCCTTGTTCAATTAATTGCAATATTTAATGAGTTTGATTGTTCAATTTCTGTTTCCCAAAATTTAGATAGTGTGTTTGTTCATTTAACCCACAAATTTAGTCCTTTGCTTGTTCAATTTCTATTTCTAAATTTGAATTAAATGATTGAACTTGTTCTTTGAACCACAAGATTTAATGATTTGTGTTGTTCATTTACTGATCCCAAAATTTAGACGATGAGGTTTGCTTTGTTCAATTACTCCAAATTCTTCTCAAATCATAAATTGACTTGTGAGTTTCTAATTTTCCTTAAAAAGGAAAAGAGCATATTCCTCTGGTCAATTTAGTATAAGATTGGAAAATTTCATTTAGTTTCGAAAGCGTAAGAAAAGAATATAAGTCAAGATAATGGGTTAGAAACCTATAAAACCACAAGTTAGTATCTTCTTTTTTCTCTCTTAGCTCTGACAGCAAATCTATAAACACTGGTTAGGCTAAAACTATGATCAAAATCATGAAAACAACCACGTTAGCAAGTTAGAAATCAAATTTGCAAATGTTATAACCTTGTATTTATGCCCCCTGGATGACAGATGATATTTCAGAAACCCAAAATGATAAAAGATTGACCCCAAATGATAAAATGTACCCAGGATGATATTCCTTTTACGTGAAATAATATTTCATACAAAAAATGGAAAAATGATTACCAAAAATGATTTTAAGGCCAAATTTTACCTTCTAGAAGTGCAATGGCAGACGATATTAAAACTCCTGGAAATGATAAGTTGCTCCCAAAAATGATAAAATATTTACTAGAAATGATAAGTTGCTCCCAAAAATGATAAAAGAACGACCGAAAATGATAAGTTACTCCTAGAAATGATAAACTGCTTGCAAATTTTGAAAATGTTAAGGGTAGAGAGCAAATTTTGATGGAATTTTGAGCTATCTTGCCCCACGGTGGGTCCTAGAGATGTGGAGTGTGATTTTTGGACCTGTTAAGAGACACAACACTTCAATAAATCATTGTATTAGTGAAAACAAGTGGTTAGTAAACATAACATTCACCAAAATCAATCTATTGCTTCCTATCTAGGAGGAGTAACAAAAATTACATAATAGCCCTCAATTTATGCATATTCCAATGACAATACAATCCTAAGAACAGAAGATTCAAATGAAAATTAATCCAAATGATTGAAAATCATGCATGTTATTTCTAGAAATGGAGATTACAATAATACAACTAAGAAATGAGCTAAAAAGCCATATGAAAGTCCTAGAACAGGAGCAAAATGAGTTTTCTCTTTCAATCCTCCAAATGTGGGCAGCATAAGGATGCTATCAACTCTTTGAAATTATGGAGCATTACAACAATACAATAAAAGACTTATAATTTCAGGGCCATTTGAGCTCAAAATATATCTTATTTATAGAAGAGAGAGAGAGAGAGAGAGAGAGAGAGAGAGAGAGAGAGAGAGAGAGAGAGAGAGAGAGAGAGAGAGAGAGAGAGAGAGAGAGAGCGC
>MU224311.1:1870081-1898773 GCA_018584345.1 Thuja plicata | reverse complement strand
TATATATATATATATATATATTTGAAAACTAAACTCTCAAAATCATTTTTTGTGGTTAAAAGACATGAGTCAGAGAACCGGAAATACCACACAATGCTGAAGCATAAGGAAGCTTGTTTTTCTAGACTTTTGATAATTACAGATACCCATAATGGCATTTTCCACCAAAAAAAAGAAAAATCTTTCCACGGACTCTGAATAGATGACATGGTCATTACTCTTTATCATTGCCAATCCAGCATATAGCACACAACATGTAGCATTGTGTGTAGATTTCTAATTGGCTTATACTCTCCTATAGTTTTTGTTTCTCAGGATGTCATAATACTAAGATTCAGTTTGTTGTTTGTGTCAATGCAGAAGATTGGTCAATACAAATCAACTATGGCAACGTTACTGGTAATGGTGTTTTTTGAATGCAATATTGGTGTTCCCATGGTGATGGGGGATCCAACATGCAGTCCAAAAGGAAACTTCTTCTGCAACAATTTAGCCACTACCCACTCTCACTGGGACAAACCTCACTTTAACTGACAAAAATTAGGGTTTAGGCTCTATCTATCTATATATAGAGCTAATAAGTACTATGTATAGATATTCATGCTCAATGATAAATATTGTTATGTATGCATATCAGTGCTCAACGATGAGCTCAAATGGTAAATAAGTACTTCTAGTTGGTACATATGAATTGATATAATGGTGGAGAACTTGTAAAATATGAATTGATATAATGGTGAAGAACTTGTAAAGGAATGTGTGCTTCTTCATGAAATCTAGAATAGGATCTTCCGTATTATGATTTAATTCAATGATATGTACTACTTACTCACATAGCCTATTGATTACTTCATACTTTAATTATTTAAATCAACTTTCCTGGTCTCTTCCTAAATAATCTATTCTAGATAAAGTATGATGATGTTTCAAATATTTTGGATCAATGCAAATTTATTTGAACAAGTATACAAGGTTTGTACTTGTTCATCATTTCAAGTTTAAAAAAGTAATAGTATATATAACAAAATCTCTGTGAAGACAAACAAGCTTAGCATCTCTTAAATTGACACCATGATGTTCCCACCACTGAAGAGAAAAAACCTCCGCCACTCTGCATTTATTGATCTAGTTCAGAAAAGACATTTGCCTTTTGTCATATTTGAAGTTGATATATGACTCCATTGTCTCCGAAGTTGGTTAGGAGCTTGCTCTTAAATTAGGTTGACGTTTAATGGTGAAATAAAATCAAATAACATTTCAACATCGTTCCTTTACACCCCACTCAATGACCATTTAAGTAAGGAGTCTATAGCGTCGAGTGAGAACTAGTCGAGGGGAGATATGCTCAACGCTGGAATTTTTTGGAGGTCATTTGAGTAAAATTCCTCCGTAAACTCCTCATAACACAACTGGACACTAATGGAGGCAAAGTGACCCTCTCAAGGGCATTCAAATTAAGTTTGATTTATTTTATTAAAATAGATTCCATTTAATCTGAAGTCTACTATTATAAGAGTAATTTTGAACTTTTATGGCAGTCTTATCAGTGAAGTGTTTGAACTGTTGTTGTAAATGGATCCCTTCCATAAATAATATATTTTATTATGCTAAAACAACAGTTTCACTATTTAAAATTTTTTTACTAGATTAATTATTGCTTATGGTGTAGCACTATGCATTATATCATATTGAGAATTAAATAAATATTTATAGCAAAGAGAGCCTTGATGCACATAGGCATCACCACATAACATAAATTACTCTCTAGCCAAACTATGTTTCTATTCACAAAATGAGGAGCACATAGTCCAAAATGGTGCCTGCAGAAACATTAAAGTGCCAAACATTGGCCAACAAAAAACCCATACTAAGGGTATATACTAGTATAGTATCTAGACATGCATATATTATATGGAAAATAAAAATACACATACTATGTTAATAGTCATTATTCTATATACCTATTTTTCTTATATGAAAAATAAAAATACACAATAGTATGCTAATAGGCATTATTCTATACACCTATTTTTCTTATATGAAAAATAAAAACACACAATAGTGTGTTAATAGTCATATTCAATACACATATTTTTCTTGCCCTTAACCTTTTCTCTAACAAGATATTTAGGTCCACAAAGTTCATGAAATATTATCTCAACCTAACTTAACCAAGGCCCTCATTCAATTTCTCCTCTCACGCTTCCTATTTGATGACAACACCAAATTATTCTTCATCAACCTCGTTGTCTAGTCATTTTTTCCCAAATACTCCTTTCTCCAATCACTCCCTTCATTCATCTTTATCTCCAACAACTTTTTTGTACAAATAATATTCCTATTAATGATAGGATTTTGGCTTTCAAAGACCTTAGATTTAAATGTAGAAAGCATTGACATCTTGGAGATTTCTTTCCCATCACAAAAACCTGCAAAATAATCTTGTATCTCAGTGGAACCCTCATCTCCCCACCCACATTTGCCTAAACAATATCCAATTCCCCATGAGAGAATTCTTAGATGTCCTTATAGCATAATAGTTTCATCCCATCATTTGACTCTTCCATCTTCACCACTATAACCAAGAACATGGTAGAGACATTGATAGTGACCTAATGCCCATGGAAGGATTTTAGTAATTCCTCCTCTCATGTTGCCTTTGACTGATGAAATATCGGGCCATGTAAATAGTTGAGTATGGATTCAGGCCTTTTCTTCTTCATCTCCCCTAAATGGGACATTTTCCTTTGGTTAGAAATCAGTCTAAAAGGGGTGTCTATTTTTATCCCAATTTTCTTTACAATCCTAGACAAAAATAATAAGCAAATGACAACTATCATAGGAAATAAATAACATATTACAATTTTTCCTCCAAATTTTGATGTCACCCACCACCACTCCATGACATAATGACACCATCTCTAAATATCAAATTAAATCTTCACTAATATGCACTAGATCAAGTGATTAATTTTTCAAAGGTGAAAGTTTTTGTATGACTCAAGGCTTTGTCCTTTTCCAGTTGGTTCATCTTCCAATGACATTGCAAGGGATAGACACATCATCTTTATTCACAAAAAAACATCATGACATGTTCTGTAATCATTGAATTTCATTATGCTTGAGGATAAATGGGACACAAACCAATGCATCTTTGATGTATATCATGTAGACTTTGTTGTCACATTCAGTGGCAATAAGTAACGATTGAAAGCCTCAATCTCATTAAGTTTATTTCAAGTAAATAAAGATGTGTAATTTGGCTTAGTCAAAAAAATCTATATCATCTAACCACTCTCTCCACAATCATCTTCACAAGCTCATCAACCAATTCATTTCCCTTTAAATATACATGAGTCAGCTTGAAGTTCAAAATTATATTGACTAATTCTCAAATTAGTGTTATTTATTAATCAAGCTTCCAATTAAGTATAAAAACTTTCCTTATGGCATTGATGGTGATTGGGAAATGTTCGTCAAGGTTTAGTTGGTTCACATTAATCCCTCTTCCCAATTCTAGCACCAATAGAGTGTACCTTAATTCAGTGAGATTGTCTATGTCCTCCCCAAGGAAAATTGATGTTTCTAGAAGGATATTTCCATTTTGATCATATGTTATACATCTAGCATGACTGGGTCAAGGATAGCCTTTCAAAGTGCCATCAAAATTTATTTTGATCCATCCAACTTATGAGGTGCTCCAGGTCACTCCATCTTGAGGATTTTTAGTAAGATTAACCTTCATAACTCCATTAATAGAAGAATTTCATTATTTTAAAATTAATATTTTGTATATTATAATTTTAAAATTATTCGTATATTAATTATAAATTAACTTTTAAACAAGTTAATTATTATTTTATATCATAATGCTAATTATATTATTTCTTCTATATTAATACAAAAAGTTTACAATATTATTATATTTATTAGATTATTTATCTATAAAACAAATTATACTATTTATCTTTATTTTGAGTTAAAATTTATAAATTGACTTGTACTAGTATAATAAATTTTCAAGACTGCAGAAATCCAATAGATTACTAATATAGTATTAAAAAATAATATCTCTCATATGCTAATTTACATATAAACTATGATTAATTAGTAAAATCATCTAACTATAAACTATTATTTATTAATAAAATCATCTGGGTTTGTGAGATATAGTTTAACCACAATACGAGAGTTAGATTAACCATAGAATTAGAGTGTTTTGGGAAAATTAGTGAATTAGGTATGGTATGGAGGGAAAGAACTTTGTGATGGAGAACTCATAGTAACTAAATCTACCGAGAAATATAGATTCATTAGATATCTTAATGAAGTGTGTTTTCTTCTTCACAAAGGTCCTCTCCTCATATGTAACTTGAAGATATTGTTGGCACTTGCAGACAATTTCATGTTTCCATGCCTATTTTTCTATGTTTTCTACAATTTTCTTTGGTCTCTGCCATTAAACCCTAAGCCCTTAATGTATTTTCATGGCAATTTGAGAGAAAATCCTAGTTGCCTTGGACTTGATATGTTTTGTAGTTACTTTTTTGGGCCACTTAACTAATCCCTTTTGGGATGTGCACTTTTCTTTTTCATGCGGTCGCTTAGTCTCTTAAAATGCCATAGGAATATTCCTTTCCTTGTCGCGACTTAGCGATTTCCTTTGGTCGGGTAATCTCTTAACGAAACAAAATATTCTTTTGTGATCATGCGACCTAATGACTACTGTCTGATGAAGTGATGATCCTATGGTGGTTGCTAGATCTCAAGATATAACCTGAGTTAATGATTTCATCTCCCAACTTTGATACTCCTCAGTCGCATTATCTCCAGATTTGACCAAGGTTTGATGTCGGGTTTCAATGTTAAGTGTTGTTAGGAGGTCTCGTGATTTGACCTATGGTTAATGATTCATCTCCTAACTTTAAGGTTACTCAGTTGCCAAATTGCTATATGTGGACTATGGTCAAAGGTGGGTCAAGTCAGAGTTAGGGTTAGAGATCGAGGACCAGTTAAGGCCGAGCATGTTGATCAGATCTGAGGGGTGTCATAATGAATTAAAGGAAAAGATGAAGTTATTTAATGGATAAGGCATTGCAACAGTGTGCCACATGTTCCTGTCGGACTAGGATGTAGTTCAGTTGGTCTTTTTGGTCACCAGATCTCATGAAAAATTAGGGTTTGTATCAAAGATCTCAAGACTTGGTGAGGACCGTCAGATGCAAGTTGAAATTGATCAATGGTAGTCGGGTTATCTCCTGATAAATGTTGAAAGGTGAAAGTCATTCAGCGATCATTAGACTAGGGCTTAGTCGCCAGGTCTCCAAACAAAAATCAAGGGTTTAATGCTAAGTTCAAAATGCCTTCAGTTGCCCATTCTTCGGATTTAACCATTGTTAGAAAAATATTCTTGGAACCTGGAGATTGGACAGTCATTGGATCTCTAGATATACCATGGTTGAAGATGAGTTAAGTCAAATGTTAGAGCTGATGTCAGTGTCAGAGGGTGACTGAGCAGTTGTAAACAAATGATAGGGGGACATGTGTGTTGATGGGCCCATTTTTTGTATGTTAGTTGTCAGGTCTCGTGATGGACGCAAAATATTCCAATCTGTTCGGCGACTATGTGTTTCTCTTTAGTTGCACAGTCTCTTGATGAGGGGGAATATTCCAAATTGATCTAGAGACTTATCGATAGTCATTTGATGTGGTTTTAATCTAATGATGGTTGCTAGGTCTCGTGATGAGACCAGGGTTAAGATGAAAATCTGGTGATCAAGAGACAAAGAGGAAATGTGTAACCAGAGTTTGATATCAGGTTATGACCAAGTCAGAAGGGTAAGGTAATGACTATGCAGGTGGCAGTTGATTGAAAAACTATTTTAATTCCTTGTAGATAGGGTGATCGACATCTATTGGCCAAGGTAGTGAGTCATAGTGACATTTGGTAGTGGTGGGCCCGTGTTTGTTTACTCAGTCGCCAAGTCTCTTGATCGAGACATAATATTCCATTTCCTTTGGTGACCATGATTTTTCTCTATCGCCTGATCTCTAGATGATATCAAATATTCTCATTTGATTAGGAGACTTTCCTAGAGCTGTCTGATTAGATGAAGATCTAATGCTTGTCGTTGAGTCTCAGGATGAGACCATGGTTAATGAAAAAGTATAGCGACTTAGAGACTAAGGAAATAATGTAACCAGAGTTGAAGGAAAGTTAGTATGGTCAGATCCCAGGTATGATCAGTGCATCAATGGCTGTGTTTCAAAATGAAGATCAATTTTTAATCTGGGTTGTTGATCAGGCATTCCGTGCCATTTGTGACCTTTTGCTTTTAAATTTGAATATTTTATGTCTCAAACTTTGTTTTTCAACTTACAGGATAGGGTAGATGGCTTCATCATTTCATTTCAACTCAGGGTAATGGTGATTTGAGCTGCTTCATGGTTGGGTTACGATTTTCCAGGGTCTCCCTAGCGCATTGATGATAGAAATCACTAATTAGCTATAGGGTCTGGGGAGGGTTATGATTAGATTTGTTTCAATATCAGAAAAAGAACTGATTCATCCATTTTCCTGGATTCCTTCCGCATGTGAATTTGACAGAGGATAAATCATTTAAGTGATATTTTGAAGAAAGATCAGTTGACAGAGAGGACAACATTAATTATCTGATGGATGGTTGTTGAAACCCTATCCTAGGGTTTCCATCTTCCTATGTATTCATCTCTTCTCTCTGTTGTAATGGTTTTGATTTTTGGTTCCTAAGTGTTGGTTCCAAGCTTTGTTCCCAGGATATAACAAACTGTATTATTTTATATGAGATAGAATGGAAACTCCCTATATCTTTTGCAGGTTATTGAAGTGGTTTGTTCTCATTTCAGACTAGAGCATGTACATGATTCATTATACTTAATACAATTATTCCAAGTTTCAAGTCTCTCCTTGGTGTCAATCTTATGAGTTTTTGGTTTTCAGATCCACTACATAGGATTGCTTATGTATATGTATTATTCATAGTTCTTGATCTAGGATCAAGTGAAATATACTTTGGACAAGGCATAGATTCATCTTTATTTGTCTATGGAAGGATTTCTATAAGTAGTGGATGGGCTTCAGTAATTATGTTTATGGCTTTGAGTCTTTGACAGTAGTTGGTCCATCTTTCTGTATCTATTTCTGAGATCTGCCCAATGGATTAGTAAATTCTGTTGAGATACATGTCTGATAGGTTTTTGGCTATATTCTGCATCTATATACATCAAAACCATTTCCAAGTCCTAGCTATTTATGGTTGTTGGTTGTATGTCCTGCATGGTAATGGAGATTCAATGAATGCCTGGTTAACATTTAGCACTTTCTTACCATGATTGTTGTTAAATCCTGAAGTATAAGGTGTTGTAATGAGTTGAGTGTTATATGGATTAGGTATACCCGCCTTGATTTTGCAGAGCCAAAAGTGCAGAGGGAAGTCTTGTCCCTATAGTTGGTCTAGTTGTCTTGCAAAGCTCTTATACTTGAAGCTAACCACTCCTAACATCAGTCTCAAGACATATTGGTAGCTTTAGATAGCATAAGCATTTTTGAACACCAACAAAATGGTGACTCTACTCGGGAGTCATTGACAAGATACTAAATTAGCCAGGGAAATACAAGGACATGAAGTTTAAGATGAATCATTCCTTGCTTTGCTGAATCATCCCAGAGTCTAGTTATAGACTCATATGCTATAAAGGAAGATATTCCTCATGTTTTGTAAAGTGAGTCGGGTCTATTTTGTTTGTCATTGCAAAGTGTCTGAAAGTCCTAGTCCTTGAAGAAATCCAAGTACTATCTCACATTTGGTGAGTGGCAACTCTGAGTTCTCTGATTTGCACCAGTGTGCACATTTGAAGATAGAATACAAAGAAAAATGTGGACTTGCAGTGGTAGAGGCAACAGATATTTGGACTCCTATGACTTATAGTGCTAAGTCAAGAGAGGAATCATTGGAGGACTCTATATGGGGTGTGTTGTGAGTTTGCTGACTTGAAGAAGGTTAGAGCTGGGAAAGAAGATCTCAGTTGATTGAAAATATTTTCCTCTACAAAGAGGTGGCGGCTCTACAAAAGTTTTGAAAGGGTGATTTGAAGGTGACTCCAGATTACATATTTTGCAGCTACTCTAACACATCCAGGTATTTTTCAAAGTTCTAAAACTTTCCTTATTAAGTGATCAAAGAACTAAGAAAAGGAATAAGGTGTGAAGAGAGGTCTACATACTTCAAGTTTTAGTTGCATTTTTGCAAAATCATATGGAAGTATTGTATTAAGTTAAAATGGGTAAGCTTGAGGAGGAGCTTGCATTATTAGACTAGGGCATCCTTAGGGATTGCATATTATTGATGAGATTGAAGGTTGGAGGGAGAAGGGGACAATCAATACCTTTATTTTATGAAAAATTTTGTGATGTATATGATGAGCTTCCAGGGGGTACTAATTTTTCAGAGTCTGTCTTTATTGGTTTGGTTTTGGAACTATGTTTCCCTGAAACAACCCATTGTCTAGCTTCCTTATGGGAAGAACATTATGTGTATATTAGGAATTGGATAACTAATGATGCAAATATTGAATTGGAAGATACATTTGTGGTTGTATCTAGCAGTGTTGTTATTGTGAATGATAGGACTTATGAAGGAGATGTGCCTAGTGATGATACTATCTCTTATAATCATGAGAGTGTTTCTCTTTCTCAGTATTGGGCAAAAGATTGGTGCAGTCAGCAAGAAAAAGAAGATTATATAAGTGATAATGTTGTTGAGGAATTCTTATCAAAGGAGGGTGATGTTGAGGATAGTGGTTCACTTCATAGTGAACAAATTTCAGATTTGTTGTCTTGTGAATATCTCAAATATTTAGGGAGGGATAGTTTTGAGTTATCACACCCAACACACATTGATTTTGACCAAGAGCATGAGTTAGTAGGGTCTGATTTTGACATGTGTGCTTCTGATTCTTTTATTTCCTCTACACTACTAGACTATAACCAGGTTCAGTATGATATATCAGATGATGAAGTCATCAGTATTTGTTTAGTTTCAAGTGGTGAAGATATCCCTGATACAATGTTGGGAACTGATTGAGATAGTTATGTAGATTTTGAATATTTTTTCTGATTCTGAATCTTCTCTTAAGCCATTAAAGGATGGCCTTTCATTTTCTCAAGCTTCTCATTTTCATGATAGGTGTGTTGATGTTTTCCCTCCCACCCACCAACAAGATTTGGGTTTGTCTAACAATGGAAAGATGCATGATGTTCCTCTTTTTGTGAATGGACCCAGTTGTTCTTTCCCTAGCAGTGTGAAAGAGGTTGAGTGCCCTTCTTTTCAGTGGGACAGTGAGTTTCCTAGATATGGCTTGAAGATTGAAGATAATACATGTTGCAGCTATCATAGTGTTTTCTTATTTAATGAGTGCAACATGCATATGCCATATGTTTTTCATGTGTCTGATTTTCTTTTTATCTCAGATAGTGAAGGTTCTTTTATTTCTTATGGTGAGTTAATGGAAAGTGATAGTTATTCTGATCAGATAGGTGAGAATTTTTTTCAGCTTGCTTTCAATGCAGGGAGAAGAAAAATTTGTTTATGACAGAGGCAAGCTGGATCAAGAACTTTGTGGTGGCTTTGCGCCATCATAGCTGATTTGATTTCCTTCATATCAACGAATAAATTGTAGATCTGTTCTCTCTACTGGTAGAAGTAAGTTTCCCTTCTGTTGTTTCCTACTTTCTGTTTTAGGTTAGGTTTCCTTTTCCTGTAGGTGGTCTGCTTCTCATAGTAATTATGAATCCTTGTCATGCCTGCAAGAGGCATGCATCCCTAGACAAAGCCACTGTTGGTGCTTGAAGAAAATTTCATGTTTCCATGCCTATTTTTCTATGTTTTCTACAATTTTATTTGGTCTCGTCCATTAAACCCTAAGCCCTTAATGTGTTTTCATGGAAATTTGAGAGAAAACCCTAGCTACCTTTGCCTTGTTATGTTTCACAGTTACTTTTTCAGGCCACTTAAGTGATCCCTTTTGGCATGTGCACTTTTCCTTTTCATGTGGTCACTTAGTCTCTTAATGCCATAGGAATATTCCTTTCCTTCTCGTGACTTAACGATTTCATTTTGTTAGGTAATCTATTAATGAAACAAAATATTCTTTTGTGATCATGCAACCTAGTGACTACTGTCCGATGAAGTGATGATCCTATGGTGGTCGCTAGATGTCCAGATATAACCCAAGTTAATGATTTCATCTCCCGACTTTGACACTCCTTAGTCACATTATCTCCAGATTTGACCAAGGTTTGATGTCAGGTTTCAATGTTAAGTATTGTCAGGAGGTCTCATGATTTGAACTATGGTTAATGATTCATCTCCCAAATTTGAGGTTACTCAGTCGCCAAATCACCAGATGTGGATTGTGGTCAAAGGTGGATCAAGTCAAAGTTAGGGTTATAGATCGAGGACCAATTAAGGCCCAGCATGTTGATTAGATTCGATAGGTGTCATAACACCTTAAAGAAAAAGAATAATTTATTTAACGGATAATGAATTGTGATAGTGTACAATGTGTTCCTAGCGGGCCCATATGTAGTTCAGTTGGTCTTTTTGGTTGCCAAATCTCATGATAAATCAGGGTTTGTATCAAAGATCTCAAGACTTGGTGAGGACCTTCAGATGCAAGTTGAAGTTGATCAACGATAGTCAGGCTATCTCCTACTAAATGTTGAAAGGTCAAAGTCATTCAGCAATCATAAGACTAGGGCTTAGTCACCAGGTCTCCAGATGAAAATCAAGGGTTTAATGCTCAGTTACGAATGCCTTTAGTCACCCAGTATCTGGATTTAACCACAGTTAGGAAATCTTCTTGTGACCTGGAGATTGTACAGTTGTTGGATCTCTAGATATACAATGCTTGAAGATGAGTTAAGTCAAATATCAGAGTTGATGTTAGTGTAAAAGGATGACTGACCAGTAGTAAACAAATGATAGGGGGACATGTGTCTCAATGGGCCCACTTTTTTTATATTAGTCTCTAGGTCTCATGATGGAGGGTGAATATTCCAATCTGTTCGACGACTATGAGTTTCTCTTCAGTCGCGTATTCTCTTGATGAGGGGGAATATTACAAATTGATCTGGAGACTTCCCAATAGTCGTTCAATGTGGTTTTAATCTAACAATGGTCACTAGGTCTCATGATGAGACCAGGGTTAAGATGAAAATATGGTGATCAAGAGACAAAGGGGAAATGTGTAACCAGAGTTTTCTATCGGGTTATAACCAAGTTAGAAGGGTAAGATAATGACTATGTAGGTGGCAGTTGATTGAATGGCTATTTTAATGCCTCGTAGACAAGGTAATCGACATCTATTGGCCAAGGTAGTGAGTCATGGTGACATCTAGCAGTGGTGGGCCTGTTTTTATTTAATCAGTCACCAGGTCTCTTGATCAAGACAAAATATTCCATTTCCTTTGGCAACCATGAGATTACTTTGTCGCCTAATCTCCAGATGATATCAAAATTCTCATTTGATCAGGAGGCTTTCCGAGAGTCATCCGATTAGATGAAGATCTAATTCTTGTCGCTGAGTCTCATGATGAGACCATGGTTAATGAAAAAGTATAGCGACTCAAAGACTATGGAAATAATGTAACCAGAGTTGAAGGAAAATTAGTATGGTCATTTCCCAGGTAAGATCAGTGCCTCAGCAGCTACATTTTAAAATGAAGATCAAGTTTGAATCTGGGCTGTTGATCAAGCATTCTGCACCATTTGTGACCGTTTTCTTTTAAATTTGAATATTTTATGTCTCATAATTCATGGCGATCACATGTTTTTCAACTTGCAAGATAGGGTAGATGGCTCCACTATTTCATTTCAACTCAGGGTAATGGCAATTTGAGTGGCTTCATGGTTGTTTCTGATTTTCTAGGGTCTCCCCGGTGCATTGATGACATAAATGACCAATTTGTTGTAGGGTATGGTGAGGGTTATGATTAGATTTTTTTTTAATATCGGAAAAATAATTGATTCAGCCATTTTCCTAGATTGCTTCCCCATGTGGATTTCATGGAGGATAAATCATTTGAGTGATCTTTTGAAGAAAGATCAGTTGACAGAGAGGACAACATTAATTATCTGATGGATGGTTGTTGAAACCCTATCTTAAGGTTTCCATCTTCCTATTTATTCCTCTCTTCTCTCTATTGTAAGGGTTCAAATTTTTGGTTCCTAAGTGTTGGTTCCAAGCTTTGTTCCCAGGATATTGCAGACTATATTATTTTATATGAGATAGAATAGAAACTCCCTATATCTTTTGTGGGTTATTGAAGTTGTTTATTCTCATTTCAGATTAGAGCATGTACATGATTCATTATACTTCATACAATTATTCCAAGTTTCAGGTCTCTCCTTGGTGTCAATCTTATGATTTTTGGGTTTTCAGATCCAATGCATAGGGTTACTTATGTATATGATGTATTCATAGTTCTTGATCTAGTATCAAGGGAAATATACTTTGGACAAGGAATAGATTCATCTTGATTTGTCTATAGAAGGATTTATATAGGTAGTGGATGGGCTTGAGTAATTGTGTTTATGGCTTTGAGTCTTTGACAGTAGTTAGTGCATGTTTCTGTATCTATTTCTTAGATCTTCCCAATGAATAATGGCACTGGTCAAGCATTAGTAAATTCTGTTGAGATACACGTCTGATAGGTTTTTGGCTATATTCTACATCTTTATACATCAAAACCATTTATAAGTCCTAGTTGTTTATGGTTGTTTTTTGTATGTCCTACCTAGTAATGGAGATTCAATGAATGTCTGGTTAACATTTAGTCCTTTCTTACCATGATTTGTTGTTAAATCCATAAGTATAAGGTGTTGTAATGCGTTAAGTGTTATCTGGATTAGGTATACCCGCCTTGGTTTTGCAGATCTACAAGTGCAGAGGGAAGTCTTGTCCCTATAGTTGGTCCAGTTGTCTTGTAGAGCTCTCATAATTGGAGCTAACAACTCCTAACATCAGTCTTAAGGCATATTGGAAGCTTTAGATAGCATAAGCATTTTTGAACACCAACTGATACATTGAGTTGCATTGTTCATGTGTTTTATTTACAAAATTTTGTAAATGTTATCAACCTATTGGATTATAGAATGCAATTTTAGTAGCATGGTTTATTATTCATATTTTTCCTTTTCTAAGATTCTACTCTTATCGATCTAGGTCTTTCATAACATTTTACAACTTTTTCAATTTTATGTTTAACATTTTCAAAGGTTTCAATATTGTAGTCACTTTTTAAAATATTCATTATATTCAAAATTGGAAACTAATTGAGCATCATTTGAGGTTAGACAAATGCCACATAATAGCTAGTATTTGCTTTCTAATTTTGTAAATAAAAATATTATATTTAATTAAGTATATTCTATTTAATATAGAATCCTATAATTATGGTTATAACTTGATATTACTTATAATTATAATAATAAATAAATTTTATTTTTTAATATAATTAATATAATAATTGTTAATTTTTTTAAAAAAATTACCACTAATCTTAGTTTCAATTCTATTTAAATTATACGCATATTAAATAAAGCTTTAAATTATCCATAAAAAAAACTTGGACATTTAATCACATTTATGGAAATATAAGTAATAAATTATGTAATTTTTAATTATCCCCTCTAATAAAATGTCATATCCCATAAAGTTTGTGTATAAGCGTCAAATTGTTTTAATCAAATATAAAAACAAATTAATTATTTTTACAATTTAAAAATTTAAGAAATATACATTTAACTATACCGAAAATCAAATTTATAAAAAAATAGAAAATACTACATTCTAATTATACTAGCCTAATGGAAAAAAACTAATAAAATAGTTTCACCTTCCAAGAATACCCACCAAAACTTTTCTTATAATCCCGTTGCTCTATTATTTCCCTTTATGGATTCAATTTAGATTCCCATTCGTTTTGATTATATGGTGACTATTGTTGTTCATTTTACAACCAAAAGAAAAGCACCCTCATGATTGAGAGAATCAAAACTATACAAAAGCATAATTTATCAGTAATGTGTAGACATAATGAACTTTTGCAGGGCGAGTATTTGTGGGGGTCATTGATAAGCTTTATAAATGATTTATGATGGATTTTATCAATATCTCCTTTAAAGAAACACTTTTACAAATATGTATCTAATAGTAATGAATATCTTTTTCTATTTTTTATTTTTTGAAAGAAAGAAAAAGATTACAAAAGAGAGAATCAAAAGACAAATATCTATTTTTTAAGATAAAAATTTTCCTTTGATTTTTACTTTCAAAATACTTTCTAAGTAGTCGATTGACCTAATTAGTTTAAATATTTCATCCTCCTTTTTTGACCTTGCATTTTGTGCTAATGACATTTTTTTTATTTGAATTTGGTGAAACAAAATGATTTGATTAAAGAGAGTATAAATTTTTTACAAATGTAAGATATTCTTAATTATGAATATAATAGATAATTATTTATGGTTTTTTACATGCACTATGTTAGAAGCCTTGATTGATAGATTGTGTAAAACTTTCAAATTGTTTCTTTTTTTTCTCAAATCTGAAAGACATTTCACACTCTATAAACTCAAACCCAGCATAATCAATTCCTCCTTCCCCGTGTGGCAACGCATAAGTTGAGGAAAGCAGTGACAAAAATAGTGAAAATATAGTTAGAACCTGTGTTAAAAACAAATGGGATCTCGAAGGTCAGGTTGTGGTTTCGGTAATGGCCAAAGGATTCATGTCTTTTGAGTTCTCTTGTCAAGAAGATCAGTCCAAAATACTTTGTGCGGGGAACTAGTTAGTGGGTAGATCCACCCTCATTCTGCAAAAATGGACCTCTAACCTGGATCTCAACAAAGATTTCATGACCCAAGCACCGGTTTGGGTGAGACTTCCATAATTTCCCTTGGAATATTGGCATGAGGATGTGTTTGAGGGTATTGCAAGATCCTTCGGGGAGCTGCTATCTATTGATCCAGTAACAACAGTGAAGAAAAGACTCACTTATGCGAGGATATGAATTAGAGTTGAAGTAGGCCAAGACATGCCAGAGGCTATTGTTTTCCAATCCAGACTAGGAAAACAAGTGCAACAGATAGAGTATGAAAGCGTCCCCTTTGCCTGCTTCCACTATAAAAAAGCTGGACACAAAGCCAATCGATGCCCAATAGTCGTTGAAAAGGAAAAATATTGAAAGGAGAAAATCAAGCAACGAAAAAGGCCAGAGTTACAACCTTTGAACAAGGATGTAATACCAAAGAAGGTCTGGAAAGAGAAACTCCCAAATGAATTGATATCAAAAAAGCAAAATCCTCAAGGGGAGTTGACAACTGATAGCTTGGAACTTCAGTTAGAGAAACTGGAATCTGAAGGGTCCATACCAACAGAGGGGGAGGGTAAGGGATAGCCACAAGCTTAGCCAGGTAAAGGCAGGGAGTGTGAAGGGGTCTTAACAAGCCCAACACATCTAGAGGATGAAAATGGGAATGGAGTCAAAGGAGGACGGGAGAACCCAAAAGAGGGGGAGATTACAGGTGAGGCCAATATTGACCTCTCTTTTGTTCCAGATTCATGGGAAGATGGGAAGAATGTGAGGGGAGAGGGCCCAACCCTCTCCCAAGAATCAAATGTTAGTAGAAGCAATTATATCTCTCCAGGGAAGATTAGCCGATTCTTGGAAATGGTATCATCAATAACACCTGGTCAAATCTCAAGAATGGAAGCCCTTTTCGATAGCTACAAAGATGCCTCCAAAGATGAGAATGTGGAAGCATGGATAATAGTGAAAAGGAAAAATAGCAGGGACCCATCTCCAGCTTCTCCTACAATAACAAGAAGTAGGGCCAAAGCAGACACAGGAAGCAAGTCTAACACACCAGGAAGGAAGAGTATGAATCAAATCAGAAAGGAAGAAGCAAAAATAAATATTGCGGATGGTTACCAGCGGACCAACCAGGAGTCTCTTAAGAAATCATGAAGGTCATATCATGGAATATCCATGGGCTTAATGGATTCCACAAACAAGAAATAATTAGGAATATGATAAGGGACAATAGACCAGACATTTTTTTGATACAAGAAACAAAAATGAAAAAGGATAAAGTAGCAGGCATTTCCTTTGGAAAAGGTCTGAAGACTGCTGCTAGTGACTTAAATGGAGCCTCTGGAGGCTTACTAGTGTTATGGAAGGATCACCTCAATGCTCAAATCATTTGGGCTGAGTGAAACATCTTACTTATTCACTTCAATAACCCAAAAGAAGAGGAGGGATGGGCCGTAATGAACATTTATGCTCCAAACACAAAGAATTCTAGGCGTGTCTTCTGGGACCAGTTGCGAACTATTTTCACCAAAGTTACTGAACCAAAAGCCATTATCATGGGGGATTTAAATACTCCTCTTCTGGAATCTGAGAAATTTGGCAGTCTGCCACCTGAACTGGAGAGCAGACAGCAACTTGCCAGTTTGATCAATGATCTGGCTCTCATTGATGTGGATTTAGGTGGGGGTTAATTCACTTGGTCAAATAGAAGAGCAGGATCAGAGTGCATTCAGGTTCACCTAGATAGAGCCCTCATTTCTTTGGAATGGATGCAATAGTATCATTTTCACCTTTCTTCCTTGGCAAGATTCAATTTTGACCACTCTCCTATCTCTCTCAATCTGGCCAATCACAATAAGAAAAAGGATTTCCCCTTCAGATATGAGAGGATGTGGACAACCCACCCCAATCTCCTCAGTAAGATAAAGGAGTGGTGGAGTATTGATGTGGACGACACGATGATGTATAGGGTGGCTAAGAAGCTTAAGAATATTAAAATGGAGATTAGAAAATGGAACAAAAGAGACTTTGAAAATATTTTTCAAACAAAAGAGAGGATTAAGTCAGAGCTTGCAGAGATTCAAGAAGAGATCCAAAACTAGGGTTATGATGTTGATAGAATCAGGCTGAAAAATCCATTATGGATGATCTTCACAACATTGTAAGTAAAGAGGAAATGTTCTGGAGGGAAAGGTCAAGATCGGTGTGGTTAAAAGAGGGGGACAAAAACTCTCATTTTTTTCACCTATCAACCATGAAACATAGGACGACTAATAGAATCAGTGCCATTAAGAAAGGGGATCTTACTTTGGAGGAAGAAAAGGATATTTCTAACGAGGCCATTAGGTACTTCACTCAAATCCTTTCTAAAGAGAATAACCTCATCGAGAATGATCAGGAAGTTATTCTTCAAACTATTCCTAAGGTGATCACAGAAAGCCAGAATAATTACATGTTGGTGATCCTCGATCAAGCAGAAATCCACAAAGCTATTTTATCTTTACCTACGGAAAAATCCCTTGGCCTTGATGGTTTCCCTTCTTTATTTTTCCAGATGTACTAGGAGGTTATCAAAGATGACATTGTCAAAGCTGTCTAGGAATTCTTTGGAGCCAAGAGCCTTCTTAAAGAGATCAATGCCAATTTTCTTGTCCTCATCCCAAAAATCCGAGGTGCAGATTCTTTTGATAGTTTTAGGCTCATTAGTCTATGTAACTCTTTTTACAAGATTATCTCTAAAGTCTTAACTCTTAGACTGCTTAAAATCCTCCTGATTTTAATTGCCCCCCAAAAAATGAGCTTTGTCCCTGGTAGACAAATTTTGTACTCTATTATGGAAGTGTACGAGGTGATTCATTCTTTGGAGGAGGGAAATCAGAAAGGATTCCTACTTAAATTGGACCTCTCCAAGGCATATGATAGGGTTGATTGGTTCTTCCTGAGTAACATTTTGGGGGCTTTTGGTTTTAAAGGTTATTTAACAGTTGACCTCCACTCCTTCTTTTGTTGTTTTGGTGAACGGCTCTCCTTCAGAATTCTTCAAATCCTCTAGGGGTCTTAGGAAAGGGGACCCCCTCTCCCTAATTTTATTCATCATTTTTACGAAATTCTTGGGAAGGCTTATCCATGATTATAGGCGAAGGGGTCTGATCAGTGGGCTACAACCTTCTTCAGGCCCTTTCATTTTTACTCACCAACAATTCATAGATGATACCATTCTGGGTGGTGAGTCTTCGGTTAAGGAAGCTAGAAATGTCAAGAAAATCCTTAATTCTTATTCCAATGCTTCGGGTCAGCTTATTAACTGGAACAAGAGCTCGGTGTTCTTCATTAACACTCCTAAGGATAGAGAGAGGAAAATGGCTGGCATTCTGGGTTGTGGTACTTGCTCCTGTCCAGCTTCCTATTTAGGTCTTCTGCTCAAAACAAAACCCCCTAAGGTCTTCTAGGGAGGCCTTATTGATAGATTCAACAAGAAATTGCTGGGCTGGAAGGGCATCACCCTGAGTCAATCTAGAAAAGTGACTCTGATTCAATCTACTCTTCATAACCTTCCTACTTATTCTCTAAGCCTCTTCTCAATCCCTGCTAAAGTGGCGGACTCTCTGGAAGCTATTCAGAGAAAGTTCTTATGGGCCGACAAAGAGGGAAACAAGAAATACCCACTTGTGTCTTGGGATACTATATGAAAGCCAAAAAAGCATGGAGGGCTGGGCATCAAGAAGTTGAAGCAGTTCAAGAAAGCTCTACAAGATAAGGAGATTTGGAGAATTTTCAACTCTACAAGGGAATGGAGGGATATTACGAAGGATAACCATGCAGCTAAATTAACCTTCAAACAACTCATCAGCAAAGATTTGGACCTGAAGGGATCCCACATATTGAATGGCATTCTAAGGACTAAAGGTATAGGGACTGCAAAAGCAAGATGGAAAGTAGGCAATGGTAAGGATGTCAACTTTTGCCATGATGATTGGCTTAGACAGGGTCCTTTATGGAACTTGGAGCCATATAATAGATGGGCTGAACATTTCATTGAAAAATATGGCAATAGAGTTAGTCACTATAGAACCAACAATGGATGGGTGAATCTTACTGAGGTGTCCCAGGACCTAAAACCTCTTATGGTCATTATGGGCCATACTCCCCTCTCTCTCTCAATGAAGATGTTATAGTTTGGGGGGAAACAACTGATAGTAACTATATGGTGGCTTCGGGATATGAAACCATGCAACATGTTGGTACTATCCCCATATGGGCCAAAGCCTGGTTTCCTGGTATTATCCCTAAGGTTAAAATCTTTTTCTAGACAATGCTCTAAAATTGCATTTTGACTATGGATAACCTAATAAAGAGGGGGCAATTTATTCCTAATAGATGCATCCTGTGTAAGAATCAAAGTGAAAATGTGGACCACTTATTTATCCACTGTGAGTTCACCTGGAAAATATGGCATCATTTCCTGTCTTTTTTTGACACATCCTGGTGTTTCCCCAAAACTACTCTTGAGCTCTTTGACCAATTGAATTAGGGGGGAGGGGTCATCATCTTTGGTCTTGGGCTATGCCACACATTTGCTGGGGGCTGTGGAAGGAGAAAAATAATAGGATCTTTAGGGAAAAGGCTACCCCAGCTAAGTATGTTTCCCAAAACATTTCAAATGCCCTTATGGAAAACTATACTAATTGCAAAGGCATCAGCCCAATTCACAAAAATGGGCCCAATAACACCAATAAAAGGTTGGGGTGCAGATGGAAATTACCGCCGGAAGGGTGGTTCAAAGCTAATTTTGACGGGGCTGTAAAGGGCAACCCTGGGATGGCTGGTGTGGAAGGAATAATAAGGAACTCTCATGGTAAAGGTATTGCTGCTATTTTGGCCCCCCTGGGTTCACAAACCAACCATTATGCTAAGGCAAGTGTGACACATCACACCCTTAGGCTTGCTTGGGAAATGGGAATCAAGAATCTATGGTTAGAAGGGGATTCAAAGAATATCATAGATTGCCTAAATGAAAAGATTGGGCCTTCGTAGACCATTGAGAATATAATAGGGGATTGTAGACAAATCCTCAATACTTTTGATCAGGTCCATGTGTCTCATGATTACCGAGAAGCCAACCAGGTGGCGAACAGGCTAGCAAATATGGGAGTCAAGAATGAGGGAGTGAAGAAATGGTATGACGGGAATAATTTAACATTGGAAATTTTAAACATCATTGAGAGTGATCGGGTTTTAGGCAGACTCAGAGTTATGAAATGTTAATTATGAAGAGTTATGATAGATGGAGGAAGAATCCCTGTATGATGTGCAAGTATGTGAGACATGATGGGATTATCAGTTTTAGGTCCTGTCGGCACACTTGGGGGCATAAAATTAATTATAGAATCAATGAGGCAAAAAGAAGTCTCTCGAAACATCAACTCAATTTCACTATGAAACAAAGGGCTCTTAGTGAGAAGCACACCATAAATAGAGGAAACATGGAAATTGCAAAAATGGTGGGAGAAAGGCATAGGAGAGAGCCGAAGAAGGAAACAGAAAAAATGGTGCTGGAGATCCAAGGTTTGGGAGATTTTGAATAAGGGTGAAGTGACTACCTACATTGAACGCCTTCATGGGTGGAAGCCCTCAGTTGCGAAAATGATGGTCAATAGCTAGAATGAAGGGAAGGTAAGAATTGATGGGGTAACTTTCATGGTGACAGAGGAAATTGTGTCGGCAGTGACAGGCATTCGCATCATTGGGAATAAATTTTATAAGAATAGGAAGATTTCTAGCCAAGCTTTGACAGATTTTGTTAAAAATGAGGCAGAAAAGCGTTCTCTAGTAAAGAAGGGTACCTTTTACCACCTGAGCTCTATCAAGCCTCTATGTAGATTTGTGTTGAGGGTAATTATCAAATTCATCTCTCTGGATACAAGATTCAACCGCATCAGCACTCACCATTCTGTGGTCCTCAACCACTTCAGGTATGGGGCAAAGATATCCATCCCTTTCTTCCTTTATTCATCCATTAATGAAAACAATAATGACTATAAGGAGAAACACATTAGCAACCCTGCTTTCCATGAGAGTTTATTACTGTTAATTTATGAGTACTTCAAAGCTCATACTCTGGGGAAGGAAATCAAATGCATGGAGGAAGGAAATTTTGAGGAGAGATCGGGGGAGGATTACATCCCCTTTGATTTCAAGGACAGTCAAGACATGCACTTGGAGACTGAGGAGGAAGAACCTCTTCAGACAAAGAAAGGGAAGAAAAGAGTCAAATTAGAGGCAATAAAATAGCACATTGAGATCTCCTCAGATAAGGAGTATAATGAAAATGAGGAAGGAATGGAAACAGGGAATGAGAGTTCAGGAGAAGAGAGAAATATGAAACAAGGTGGGAAGAAGGGGAAGATGGATATAAAGAGGAAGATTACAATCAAAATGCTGGCTCAGAATGAGGAGGCAAGCTCGGGGAAGAGGGCTATGAGATTTAAAAGAGGAAATCAGATAAAGGTGGAAACCCAAGAGGAGAGGCAGGACAGCCAGAAGAAAACACAAGAGGAGAGAGAAGAGGAAGAGGAGAGTCAAGGGAAGGGGAATGAGGAGGATGTTTAGAGCCATGGTTTTGCAGAGTATGGAGAAGACCATTACACCTACAGCATTACAGGCAAAAACAAGAAGGTCATCTAGAGGAACTTTGACACAGTTTCTGTGAAAATGGGTATAAAGCATGAAATGGTTAGGACTTTGGTTAAGGAAAATAAGGAGGGCAGAATTCAGATGGAAGAGCTTAGTGATCCTGCTTTGGTGATTTTTAGTGACAATGCGAGGGAGGATCCCCAAATGGATGTGCTGAACAATGCAAAAAATATTTCTATTCACAGCTACAGATCAACAAAATGGACCTACTATGAAATCTATGAGCTAAAGAAAAGAATGGACAAGATGGAGAAAGAAAACATAATTAACAACAAGAATATTGCAGAGGACAGGGAGCTAGATAGCAGAGTGACCGAACTGAAGCATAGGGTCGAAGGAATTGAAGCCTCAATGATTAAAATTGCAGAGCAAAGCTACAATATTCTTAAGGCTTCAAAAGATAATATAAAGGTGATCATCGACAAATTTGAAGAACAAAGAGGAAATAAGGAGGAGCGGCCACTGAATAGTGACAGGGAGAAGATTCCAGAAGATGGAAATAAGAAGAGGATTAGAGAGGATGCCAAGCAGATGGAAAACCAGGAAGGTGACAAAGAGCTGGCCGACCTAAAAGAAGAAACGGGTAGAATGACCGAGCTGGAGATACGGGCTACTGAAATTCTTAGAGATATTGCCTTATTTACACCCCTGGTTCTTTGTTCCTAGTCTTTTTGGGGGTTTGTCCCTGGCTTTCTATTTTTTCTGGGACTGTTATGTTAGGTCTACCTATTTTTTGTTGGTTGTTAATTAACAATTATAGGCTCTAAGACTACTTTACTTACTTCTGTAAGGTTTCAGGAACCCATCAAAACTTGTTTTCCTTAATAAAAAATATATCAATGAGCTGACAGAAAATACATAGATTTATTTGGTTCATAATGATCTGTCAGGCATCATATTCACTACCTTTTGTATAAAATTCAACTAATACATTGAATCAAACTTATAAATAGCTTTTCTAGAACATCGGAAACAAACTTATAAAAGTTATACCAAATTCAATGTTTACAGTGCCTCCAATGGAGTAGGTAGTATGATCAAGAATTTAGTTCCAGCAATTCTTGAAGTTAACAGTTTGAAAATGGTAAGAAAGGAAAGATGTACAAGCAATCTGGCCTCAAGGTATGGAGATGGTTTGATTGTAACCCATTTCTAATTGTTTTATGGTTTTGAAAAAGATTCATAATTGTCCTGATTCCTAATGGTTTTTTGGTTCATTTCATTTATATTTTAATAGAGAGTATTTCCATGGACATGATAACGAAAAAGAGGAGACTGGTGAGAGATTCTCGTTAGGTGGGGGAGAAGAGGAATGTGGGATGCAAGCATGGTGGATTCCTCATGCAAGTTCAGGCATTTTCCATCCGAAAGGGCAACACATGTTGATTGAAGATGTTCCTGCGCCCTCTAAAAAGAAAGATGAAGGGCAGCCACTTTGGTTTAGGTCCTCTTCTTCCCTAGATGTTGGGATTCCTCAATGATAAGCCATATCTTCTATATAAATTAACAGATGAAGTCTCTTGTTTTGATATTTATGCTTATAAACTCTTCTTGGTAAATATGTGGTATATCTTTAGTAAAAGTTACTACTTTTCTTGCCATTGTATGAGTCCACAACTTTTCAACATTTCGAAGTCATATATACATAGTGTTCTTTCTTATGTTCATAAAGAATGAATGGGAATTTATGTGTCCTAACCATGATAGTAATTCTAATGTTGTGTTTCTCATTCTTTTAATTCTATTTACATTTTCTTTTCATTCTCTAGTACCTATGTAACATTTTTATCATTTGGAGATGAGAGATTTTCTTAAGTACCAAATTTAGTTCAAGAAAATAATTGAATTCCCATGTTAGTCCGCACACATCATTTCCTATACTAGTGTTTTCGATGCACTAAATTGAATTACTTTCCTCTCGGGAATCTCACATCCTCCCTTTATCCTATGATCTAGGCAAATATTTTTATTTTTTATCTCCTTTTTTTCTTTTGGCTGGCCTCTTTTTTGTCAGCGGTATTTTTAATTTTCCCTTTGAAGAATTAGCTGAAAATAGAATGGTACTATGTAAGAAGAAAATTGAATAACGTGGCAACTTTTCTTTTAGAGCCCCGCTCCCTGGCTATGTTTCCACATGTTTCACACTCTATAGACGTGGCAATTGGGAAATGTGGATTTATTAAATTACATGCAAATTATTTGTTCTTCGCCTGTTATGTGCGATTTTGCTTACTATGTTTCTTGTTTGGCTATGCAGTTTCATTTTTTCACCGATAAATCTGGGCAATTGCATCAACCACTACTTGTTTCGCATCATTCATCAAAGAGAGTATGAGATCATGTCAATCTGCCAAGACATTTCATTGATCAGTAATTATTTCTTACTAGTCTTAATATGTTATCCAACGTTTGCTTCACCATCTTTAATTTGAAGTTCTTCAATAGGTTCTGCATCACTCACGTCTTTAACTTCCCGATTAGTTGAATTGTTATCCAATATCCCTATTCTTTGAACAATGTCTTTTATTTCCTCACCTTTATGAGACAATTTAGCAAAGTTGTTAACTTCATATATCTGCATCCCACTGTGATTGTTATTTTTCTTATTTACAGGTCAACTAGTTCAAGATATATAGATATCCAGAGACGATTAGAAAATAGCTGAGTAGTAGAGCAATCTTAATTATTCACCATGCCTAGGGTGAAGATGGTACGTAGGAATTTTATGGATATGGTTGCAGCATTACCAGCTGTGAAGTTGGATCGACTTTATGAAAATCATATCATATGTGAAGTGGTATTAAGGTAAGCTATAATGATTCTCTATATTCTCTTTTATTTCTCTTGCTGCAAGTATTCATAATTAGAGGGAAGCTTTATAAATTACTACGCAGAAGTTTAATATCAATGTTATGCTTTTATATCTGCACTATTTGAGGTCATTTTTACTTGATTTTAATACAGAAAGAAGAAATGATAAATAAATAGATAAGATATAGGATGAAAACTTAATGTGGAAGAAGTCAATTCTCAAAATCACTGTTGGACTCTTTAATAACATATTTTGATATTATATTAATATATTAGAATATCCAAGATTCAGATCTCATCTTTTCATTGATATTCCCTCCCTGAGGCATTCGAAGATGATCCAGGTCTATAATCAATACGTACTCGTAACTTACTATTGGATAATAATCCTCATCTCGTCAGTGGATATTTGGTTTTGTATATTTAAGTCATATGTTTTATCATTGACAACAGCAGACCCCAAAAAGTTGCATATTCCATCTCTAGTTCTTAAGCATGTGTTGAACTTCTCACCAATTTACAATGTTTCATTGCATGTACAAGGCTTCATTTCGGAAAATTAGTCTGCAACAAGCTAACCCCAAGCCATCTGGTCCAAATTGCATTGCTAGGTAAACTTTCGAATGAAACCACTTCAATACTGATGAACGATTCAAACATTAGGGCAATAATCTATCTGTGGAAAACGTTGCACTGTGTAAATGGTGCAGACTTATTCCAAACATATTGAATAATTTTGCAATTTCTCCCATAGATAGTATCCTACGAACATTGGGTAGCTAAATAGTCCTTCTGAGACAGTCCTAATGCAACTCGACAAAACTTCAATGTTTAGTGGATCGCTTAGTATTTTTGAATTTCCGCACTAGGGCAGGTTTCGTAGACAATGTAATGTCCTGGATTGAATTAATTGATAATTTTTGCAAATTGTAGAAAGTGCCTGCAAATGAAATCAATTTAATCAATCAAAAACCCTTCAAAAATGGTTCTTTCAAATTAAACTGAAATTCCTACAAAGATTTAAGAGAGTCTTATAAGCTATGCACCCAATTTAACAATGTGGTGATTAAGCTAATTTGAAACTTCACCAAATTTAATAGATGTGCAAATGATCATAAAATAACCCAAAATATATGGTCCAAAGCTGTTGGAAAATTGTAAAATCTAACACACCTGATAAGCCTCAAATGTATAAAATCTCTCTATAACCTTTCCTGACTCACCTTATATGATCTTGAATTGATGCATAAATGAGTTAAAAAATAGAAAAATAATAGTAATACCTCATCCTCAAGGCTACCAATGGACTTTGCAAACTCAGAGAAAAAATCCTCCAAAAGGGTGCCAACAGGCACTGCTGATTAACATCCACTTTGAAGAAACTTTAGCCAACAAACAAAATCTCTATTGAATGATAAATCACCAGTTTGAATTACTCTATTCTCTCCATGAGATTCACTATATAATAAGCAGTATCACATAGATGTTAGGCACTTAGCCAAGTTCAACAACCTTTTCCAGCATCCTCTTTGCTATGATAAAATGAGAGCCTTGGAACATGGGATGGTCATCCATCAAACCATAGTGAAGGTTCATTTTAACAAATGATATGATGGGTAGTGCGCTAGTAGATATGCATACAAAAATTAGAAGGCACAAACAATAAAAAGATGAAAGAGTGGGGATTTCGCTCTGCTAGGGTTTCATGCGTACGGCGTCATGTCTGTGGTTCCGCTCTGGGCCATCCATTTGTCACACCGCATTTACTGCGGGATCCTTTTTACATTAGGGTTAGCTTTTAGTATGGCTCTGGCCAACTTTGGCCCAGCAGTTGCTGCTGGTGCGCGAGTTGAAGCTTCGGATAGCCATGGTGCCTCCTTTGAACAAACGTCCCCACAAGTTCATCCCGAAGTTCTTTCATGAGGTAACCCTGATATTGTTCTTAATCCACAGGAATTTGATTCTACTTGTGAATGGTTAGAGAAGCATACATTGATTGGATATTTTGTGGGTCGTACTCCTCCTGAAAGTATCCTTAAAGATTGGGTCAACAAGAGCTGGACCCCGCATGGGGTCTGTCTTGATGGTGTGCAAAACCTTACCAAAGGTTTTTTCCTTTTCTGGTTTGCTAACCCTTCTCAGGTGGAAGCGGTTTTTAACCGTGGACCCTAGACTGTTAGGTCCTCCCTGTTAGTTTTTCAGAAATGGTCTCGAGACTTTACGGTCTTGGATGAAAAAAAACTTAGGGTTCCAGTTTGGGTCGAGTTTCCTGGCCTCCCTTTGCCATGCTGGCCGCTTATTGAGTCTATTGCTAAAACCCTCGGCAAAGTCATTGTCATGGAGCATGACAAATTTTTCAATGCCCGTCCCCAGAAGCGGGTCTATGTTGAGGTCGACCTTTCTAGGGACCTCAAGGACACTGTTGAAATTTAGATTGGTGCTCTCACCATCTCTCAAAAGGTGCCTTATTTGAATCTTCCCAACACATGTTATCAGTGTCAATCGGCAGAGCACAAGATCAAAGATTATCTGCTGGCTACCCCTCGGGTGAAACCTGCGCCTAAAGATGCACCGGTCAAAGCCACCGATGCTAGAAAAAAAGAAGAATGGACTACAGTTACACGTAATAGCCGAAATGCCTCAGGCCCTAAGAAACCACCAGCCTCTGCTACTGTGTTGCCATCTCCGGATGCGCCCGTTGGTCATTCTCCGCCAGTTGATGCGCCACCGGTGGTGCCCTTTGTTTCAAACCCTGTTTCATAGGGGAAAAGTTTAGCTGCAAAGCCATCCACTCCAGAAGTGGTGCTGGCACCGCCAGCGGCTTCTTTGCCTACTTCCAGGGCTATGCGTAGGTCTCACAGTCTTGATGGTCACATAGATGACCCAGATAAAAGGCGGTTCACTTCGTCTGGAGAATTTCTCCCCAGCTTTGGTTCTGTTCCAGCCTACTTGCAGAATAGCTTCCCCTCTCTTGGGGACGAGGAAGCCATGCAAGAGTTTTTATGATTTTCTTGTCCTGGAATGTGCGAGGTCTAACTGACCTCTCCAGAAAGTACTATGTTCGTGATACTTGTCACAAACTTCAGAATCTGGATGTGCTTTGTTTACAAGAAGTTAAAATTTCTGGGTTTTTTCTTAACTCTTCCTGTCGTGTCATATGGCCGGACGACATTGTCTTTTCTTCTCAGCACGAAGTTGGCAAAGGCGGTGTCATTACTATTCTGGCACCTCACCTTCATTCTTGTGTTATTGCGCATGGATCTGACCTGATGCAACGTGCAACCTGGAGTTTTCTATCTCTGCATAATCATTCTTTTGGTGTAATTAATGTTTATGCCCCCAATGATGCTGTCGATAGATCTCAATTATGGGTTTGGCTGGCAGACAACTTGCCTCCAGCTACTTGGGTTATGTGTGGGGACTTTAACATGGTTGAGTTGGCCTCTGACAAAGAAGGAACTTTGCCTTTTTGCTGGATAGCTGGGGAGAGAGAAGCCTGGTATCACATGTGCAATAAATTGGGCCTTTTTGATCCCAATGCTAACCGCCACCAACGGGGTGGGGTCTGGCATACTTGGTCCAATTTTAGAGCTAGCTCTGACCGTATTTTTAAGAGGTTGGATCGTGCTATGATAACGGCTCAATCTTTTTTCTCCTTTTCTGAAGATCGAGGCCTACCTGTCATTCCTCTGACAGATGTTACCTTGTCAGATCACTTCCCCATTTACTTTTCCATTACTTGGCAGTCCTGCGCCAGGAGAGCTGCTCAGACGCAATTTTTTCTTAACACGTCTGTGCTGACGCACAATTCCACTATAGCCCACATTCTTCAAGTTTGGAATTTAGCTCCTCGGCCCCACAGTGATACTAGTTGGATTCAGTGGTGGAATGACACCATTACCCGCACTGTGAGGTTTCTTCACATTTATTGTCGTCAGCTAGCCTGTTTCAGAAAGCGTGCTTATGAAGGTAATACCAAGGCTCTGCGTAGCGCTGCTGAAGCACTTACATTGAACCCTTTCGATTCTGATCTCCAGCTTAAGCTAGCCCAACTTTTCCATGAGAAACAAATTGCTGATGCATATGCTGCTCGTGGTGCTCAAATCAAAGCCCGCCTCCATTGGTTGGAGGTGGGCGACAGAGCCTACAAGGAGTTTTTTCAGGCTCTCAAAGCTCATCATACTAATGTTGGTATTCAAAAGATCAAGCAAGGATCTGAAACCCTTACTGAGCTTCCGGCCATTCTTCAGGCCTTTGTCCAGCACTATGAGCAA
>MU224311.1:1858344-1868958 GCA_018584345.1 Thuja plicata | reverse complement strand
GGATTTGCAAGCCGCTCTCTCTTGCGGGGAAATTCCAGATTTGTTCCAAAGTGCTGGCTGCTACCCATGTTTATTATTCCTCTTGTTGGGCTCCCTCTAAGGCCTCTTATCTCAAGCTTGAGCGTCTACTCAGAGAATTTCTTTGGGCCTTTGTTGCTGATGGCCATGGGTTTCATCGAGTTGCCTAAGAGTACTGTTTCCTTCCTCGTGATTGTGGAGGCCTGGGCCTTCTTTCCACCCAAAAGAAAGGGCTTGCTCTTTGTGCAAAGTGGATTATCTGGGCTCTCACTAGGGATGAGGCATGGAAAATTCTTGTCAGACATTGCATCTCCACTGGATTTTTGGTTCACCGGCTAGCTTGGAAAGACATTGGCCTTCAGACTTTGCTCACTATGAGAGAACCTGTCCAAATCCAAGGTACCTTCATCATCAAGAGAATTTGGAAATCTTGGGAAGCTATTAAGCCCTGGCTTCGATGGGATGGGGATGCTTTCTGTAATGGGCTCTCTTTCAATCAGTAGAGCCTCTAGTGGTCTCCTCTATTTTCCATACATGGTATACCCTTGGCCAAAATTCAAGGGGCTTGTGCTCTGCATTTTTTCAAACGCCGCATTTGAACTCCCAAAGATCTTTTTTCCAGAGTCTCTATGGGGATCCGATCTTGGGAGGATATGTGGGTTCAATTTTGGATGGCTCGTTCTGATTGCTAGACTTTTGATCTTTTGTTCTCGGCTATTCCTACCAATCTGCTTCATAAGATTGGCATTCAGGCCACTAGGCCTTAGTGGAAGGATTGGAAATGGTATCCTGCCACGCCTTTCAGCAATTACAAGCCAAGGCTTGGTTATAGGATGTTATCCCTGCATCTGTCGATGGTTGATATCCTTAACCAGATATGGCATCTTCATTCGGCCACTTCCCACTGGAGCTCTCTCTTTCACACCATCTGGACCACCATTACAGAGCCCAAGATGGTTCTTTTTGCTTGGTGTCTTTTGTTTCAAGGTCTCCCAGTCGGCCCTAGGCTCAAACATTTGGGGGTTCATGACCCTCGATGTCCTTTTTGCGCTCACCCTGAGACCTTTTTGCACATCTTCTGGTTCTGTAGGAGAGCTCAACAGTATTGGCAGTGGATTCATGACTTTTTAAAGCCATTTTGGCCCGAGCCTTTTTCTTGCCATATGATTGTCTTAGGAGATTCTCCTAGACTCCCCTCCAAGTTTACCCAGATTTGGCATACTTTCAGGACGGAGATTTTGTTTAATATTTTGAAAGATAGAAATGCTATTATTTTTTCTCACAGCTCTCTTAATACGAATGTTGCTTTGTTTAACAAAGCTTGTATATGTAATAATGTTATGATGCAGATTCAAGTTCAAGCCAATAAAGTGGCTTTGGAAGTGGCTCACCTACAGGAGCTGCTCAATCATTGGGGCAATGCTCTCTACACTGTTGCTCAGGTTCCTTCAGATGCCCCTTCTGTCGAGGGTACACCTCCCAGAGGCCGCCGTCACGGGCGCAGCTCTTCGGCGCGCTTCTCGCACACTCCACGGTCCCAGGCTCCTCGTCACCACTCTCTAAGGGGATGGTGACCCCACTCAGCTTCTCTACCTCCTTGACCTTCTGGGTGGGTGCCAGCTCTTGCGTAGTCTGCCCCTCCTGATGCTCCTGGTGCTCGTCATGGTTGGGATTGGCCTCCTGCCACCTCTTCCAAGTATCCCCGCCTGGCTCTTGCTATCTCCCCACCATGGGTGGATGAAAAAGAAAAAGAAAAAGAAGATGATAATGATGGTTGGTCGCTTCACGACCCTCCTGTCAATCCCACTAAGGCATGGGGATCAGATGATAAAGATCCTCCACCTTGTGCTACTGCTCTTGCTGCCTAATGGCTTTATGTTTTTTTGATGAATATTTTTCATTTCCGGCTCTGCCGTGTGAACTCTGAGGGGTGATTTCTATGTCCCCCAGCCCCTTTTTTGTGGATATGTAACTTTAATATTTTTAATAGAAAAGGCACTATTCATCAAAAAAAAATGAAAGAGTTCACACAAAGAATCATCCCAGGGCTTCAATTCAATCTTTAGACCATATAAAAAAGTCTAAAAATAAATAAATTAGAGAATAATATTTGATTTAAACATATGTGAAGGATAAAACTAAATATTCTCAAGAAATATCAAAAGGATCCAATTACAAGTTTCTATATAGCTCAATTTCTCACATTAACACCACAAATGGTAGAAATCGATATTTATATTTTCCTTAATCTCATACATCAGCCATAATAAAGAATAATTGCATGCATGCTAAAACACAATGACTACTTATCTATCACCCAAGATACAACTATTTGTTATGGGGAATGAAGTTGTTGTGAGAGACGTTGACAATATTTTTAACTCACCTATGAAGATGACACAACTCTAGCATCACAAGATCATTTGATAAATAGGATTTATAACATGCAAATCTCCCGTAGCCAATGGACTTATTTGATCGATAATTATTTCTGATTTTTTACATGATATATTGTGTAAAATTTAAATTGTTTCTTTTCTTTCAAATATGAAAGATGTCTCACACTCTATGCTTTGCTCACTAAAATTCACTCTTTGTTGAACATAGGTCAATATATAGATGATACTATAGGAATGATATAAGATGTTATATCTTTGTAGATGAGATCAAACCTCTAAAAATGAATGATTCTTTTACTAAACCTAGAAGAAATTAGGAGAATCATACCAATAGTTGTTATAGCTAACTTTGCACACCTATAGAGTTTAAATTATAGATCCGATTCAAACTTTTTTTTTGTTGTCTCCATTTGCGACTTAACTACTTACAATATATTTTTTTGGCTTTTAGGCCTTAATTCAAAGCTCCTTGTAAAACTTTATAAGTGTCAAAGGGTCAAAAAGTTGTCATTTCAAAATGTCATCAATGCGTACTTAAAAATGCCCCAAAAATTGTGCACTCAAAATTTCTAAGTAATTATGGACAAATGTCTAGTGATTCATGCACAAATGTCCAAGTGATGGTGCACAAATGGGTCAATTATAAATAAAAAAAGTTAAAAAATGATCGGTTGTTGGTACATGTGAAACTTGTTACATGACTTTTATTTTTTATTTTTAACTCCTTTAAAATTAATAATTGAAGAATTAAGTACACAAATAATATACAACTATTAGAACATACTCAACTACTACTAGTACTCTTTTTCTATTCATATCAATTAAATTTGAGTAATTCAAGACTGCCATGTGGGCAAACCAGTGACGTAGAAAAAAAACTTACCATGTCAAAGAATTTAACCCGATGTGGAAGCATGGTGATAAATAATATTTAAGATCCACAATTGAAGGAAAGGTCAAAATTCTAATTGCTCTACTGAGGACTAACTCTCATCATTTGAGATTTGAAATTGGTAGATGGAAAGTACTCAAAGAGGTATGGGAAGAAAGAACGTCCAAATTTTGTAACAAAGGGGTGGTGGAAATGGAATTGTGTTTTATCAAAGAATGTACAACATGTGAAGGTATTCCCAGCTAATGTGAAGACAACCTAAAGGTGAACAGTTTGAATGAACTTTTTGAAGAGGCAAAGATTATACGTAATGACAACTTTCTTACTTTGTATCCACAACGGTAGAGTCAAGATGGAGAAGATTCAGAATGCAGATCAATTAGTTTTCTCTTTGTCCCTTAACTCATTGGTTTTGTGGACATCGATAAAATTCCTTCATTCATTCATCCTCCACCATGGACCACATGCAAGCTACAAGTCGGAATTGCTTTGCCCCACACAAAGAAGTGACGAAAAGAGTCGATTATTAATCAATACTCACAACACATTACATGTATAGGTAGCTCTTATTTTAATAATTGCTTTCTTTTATATTTCAAAAAAAAAAGCACGATACAATTTAATTGCAAAGGCTTCAAACTCGGCAAAAGCAATATTAGTTGAGGAGAATAGTGATGAAGATAGTGAAATATTAATCAATACTCACAACACATTGCACATATGAACTTATTACACACAAGCATATCAATGAGTTATCAGAAAATAAAGAGATGGAAAACTAAAAAATTTGCACGACATCCATGTAATATGCATACACCCATACCATACCATCTTTTCCTTTCAGAAGTGTCAGTCAGTACCAAAGTGTCAGTCTGGCAGTGCAGTACAAACTGGCACTATCCAGATGTAATTTCTTAATTTTTAGAAATTTAGAATTGACAATGCAATAAATTTAACTATGTCAGCCAGTTTGTAGATGAAATTCACCCAAAACCCACTCAATCTATTTTAGTACGATAGCTTAAATCATGCAAATCAGATATTTTCCATAATGTGTTTACTGCGCTATTATTTTATTTTGCATGCTACGACAACAGACTTTGGAGAATACATTAAAATTGATTGGTCGTGTCTGCGACACAATACATTAAAATTTAATTTAATTGCTTCCTTGAAGTGACAGTTCTCTTTCATGAGAGTTTCTGCCTTTGAATTTCTCTTGTATTTTAAGATTAGAGAGACCAAATTAGGTTAAACATTCTTCAAGCTTGTTTGAAGTGGAATTCACATTCACATTCACATTACATAAGGCATTCAAATTTATTATGACATCATAAACGTTCTTTATCTCAAATGCACATTCTAATCAAGGGTAGGAATAGGTGGAAAAGACTTTATACATTAGAATTTAATTTAATGGCTTCCTCGAAGTAATGGTTCTCTCTCTTGTGGGAGTTTCTGCCTTAAATTTATCTTGTATTTTAAGATTAGAGGGACCAAATTAGTTTAAAAGATCGTGAAACTCATTTGAAAGGGAATACTCGTCAGATTCTCATTAAAATGATATATTTTGAAAGGGAATACTCATCAGATTCTCATTACAATGATATATTTTTTTATTTTTAAGTTTTTAAAGATGAACTTAAATTTGAATTTTTTTTTTTAGATTTTTTTTGAATAAAAATAGTGAATAATAAAGATAAATATTTATTATTTTTAGTTTAAATGATACATTTAATTGTGATTGGTCTTTTGAATGATGTAACAACTTTAAAATTTATCTAATTCATTTATTAATTCAAAGGTAAAATATTAATAACTAGTAATTATTTATAGTTTCTTATTAATAATTATGTTATGTATGAACTTTGAAATTATTAAGTTGATTGATAACATCAAAATGGTTAATTAAAATATTTTATAGAAATTTTACCAAGAATGAAGCTTAGTACACTATCTAGAAAATTGAGTAGAGTTAGTCCATTAGTTTAGCATTTGAAAATAAGACAATACTAATTAAAATAGGACAACCGTAATGAATATATGACATAAGAAACCAAGCCCAATGGTTACTAGGCCTTCTAAGTATCATCAACCTTAGCATGTTACTGATAGGTTCATTTTCCTTTCCCTTTTTCAATTTTGGGGTATGTACTTAAGGGTCTTGTCATTACCGTTAGATTTAAAGATTGATAGTTGTTTCTATGAAATAAGAATTTCTTTTGGATTTCTACAAGGAGCTTTTGTAGAACCATTGAATTCTAATTCACAAACCTCTTTAGAGTGGTAAGAGAAAATTGCTAGAGCTGGAATGAGGTATCAAGTTGTAACATCACAATTGCATCATTAGACTCATTTATTTTAAGAAATAACAAATTTCTAAGTCAAGCTAGATTTGATATGGTCTTAAAATATGGGTTTTTACAAATGAGAATGTCTTATTTTTTTCTTTATGTCCTTTCGGTTGGTTTGCATGCAGCAAGCCTTTATAGGATCAAGTCATGTTGTTTCAATGAACATACAATTTTTAGATATTTGTGGGCTCTAACATTGAACTTTAGATTTCTATTTCCATGTAGACACAATTACTACAAAATGACTAATATTAATAGGCAAGCAATTATATTCCCAAGATAAATTGTACAAATCAACTTGCATGCATCTAAACTATCATATTTTAATTATTTCATTAAAAGCATTAATAATAAAAGCTTCCACAAAGGTCAAACTCTCTCTCTCTCTCTCTCTCTCTCTCTCTCTCTCTCTCTCTCTCNGTCACTCTCTCTCTCTCTCTCTCTCTCTCTCTCTCTCTCTCTCTCTCTCTCTCTCTCTCTCTCTCTCTCTCTCTCAGTGAGGCCTTTGAGCTCAGTGAAGGCATCATGCTAGAGTTACAGTAATAGGTTTTTTATTTTATTTTAAATCAATGGGAGCTACCCCTTGGCAACACTTTTCAATTAAAAAAAACTAATTTAATATTTAAATAGATTGATACCTAGCCCCAACTCTTAACCAAATGAAATCCTATCCTCGATAGTAAACTAAATTAAATCTTAATACAATAGCTAATTGAACACTAAAATAAATTGAACCCTAAACCTTATAAAATGCTAATGGAAATTCAATCCTAACCATTATGAAACCCTAATCCTTAACCCGGTTGAATACTAAACTATATTGTGTTATAATTGAAACCCTAAATGAGATTGGACCCTAATCATAACACTAAACTAAAATGAAACCTAATCATAAATATAAGTGAATACTAAAACAAATTGAACCCTAAACCTTATTAAAATATGGTTAATGTGTTCAGCTATACCTAACCCTAATCCTAACATTAAACAAAATTGAACACTAACCTTAAAATTAATTGAAACCTAACCCTAATGTTAAATTCTAACACAAACTCTAATTTAACACTAAACTATATTAAATCCTAACTTGAACTACAAAATAAGTCCAAATTTAACCCTAATACTAAACCAAAATGAACCCTAATCATCGTCTTAATTGAATCCTTGTCTTAATGTTAAACCAAATTGAACTATGATCCTAATACTTAACCTAAACCAAATAAATCCCTAACCCTAATAATAAACCTTCAAGGTTTTGATGGATGTTAATACCCTTTTTGGAGGGCATTCTAAACCTCATAGAAACACTAGATAAGGAAAGTAGTTATTCCTCCAGCTTAGAAATCAATAAGAGCCCGACACTGGAGGAAGGAGAGAATCCTCAGACTAAGGAGAATAATGGTGAGTTACTAAATGGTACCATAGGAAATGATGGTGTGGTTTCTTCAGACATTGCTATGTCGTAGGATGGCATGGAGGCTCTACCTTCTCTCACAATGTTGGTCAACAATACTAAGGTCATTGCTAGAAAAGAACAATGGGGGGCAATGGTATCATCTACCCCTATCATGAGCACATGTGTAGGACTGAGATTTTCCTCCATGGCTACTACTGATTTGGTGGTGGAGGACAATAAGTCTATAATTATTTCACATGATATTAGATCTGCCCTGCCCTCTCTGATGAGGGATGTTATGGGAGATTGGTAAATACCAACTAGAGTGACAAGATTTTAAGCTCTCTCCCCTCTGTCCTGGATGATGCTTACAATGATCATCTCCTTTGTGCGGTTACTACGAAAGAAGTGAAAACAACGGTCTTTGCTATGGGTTCCTAAAAATCCCCAGGGCCAGATGGCTTTCCTCCATCCTTTTTTCACAAATTCTGGGAGGTGGTCAAACATGATTTTACCATATCTACCAAGTACTTTATCAGAAAGGGTAAGCTTCGTAAGAAAATGAATAATAGTTAAATTGTGCTAGTCCCTAAAATCCCAGACCCAAAGTATATGTCATATTTTTGTCCTATCATCTTATGCAATACTGTCTATAAGATCTTCTCGAAGTTCAATGTAAATAGACTCAAGCCCCTCCTTGACAAACTTATAGGCCCCTCTCAAAAGGGGTTTGTTCATGGAAGGAAGATTATGGATTCTGATATTACCCCTAATGAGGTTATTCACTCCATAGAGCGATGCAGGAATCCAAGTATGGCTTTGAAGTCAGACATTTCTAGGGCATATGATAAAGTCAATTGGAATTTTATGTATGTTGTGATTTCGAAGGTGGGGTTCCAAGGGAGGTTTATTATAATTATTAAGGAAGTGGTTGAAAGTATCCATTACTCTATGTTGGTTAATGGATATCCATTGAGTTTCTTTAATGCTGGGAAGGGACTTTGGCAAGGTGATCCCCTTTTGCCTTACCTTTTTGTCATGGTTGCAGAAGTTCTAGGCATGAATTTTTCCTCCCTGGAAAGAAGTGCCAAAATTTAGTGTATGAAAGTTGTGTCCTCCTTACCCCCTGAGGTCTTGCAAAAATTTGTGGATGACACATTCTTGTTGGGAGCATCTTTTATCATTGAAACTAGGGAATAGAAAAAACTCATGGATGATTATGCTATCACCTCAGGACAACATATCCATTACAACAAAAGCAAGATCTATTTCTTCAATACCAAACAAAACTTCCAAAGGAAGATAGTTCATACTATTGGTTATCAAATTTTTGTTCTTCCCAACACTTACATTGGTCTCTTGTGCCAAAATTTATACTTCTTAAAAATGATAGCAGAAACCCACAACTAATCTCCCAACATTTTTTTCCAAAATGTATGAATTTTTGTCTGGAGGGGAAGAATTCTACTGAATTTAAGATTTTAAAAACAAATTTGTAATGTTCTTTACGAATGGGTGATGATGATAAAATTGCATTTATGACACCTCTTGTAAGAGGACAACTTTGGTTGCTGGTTGAACGCATTACATAAATGTTGAGCTGCTTTTAGTCATTCAATCATCTTAGTATTTTTCTCTTCCTCAATCGGCTTTGATTTTTCATTTATTTTGAAAGCAAGTTATGGCTTGTGTAGTTTATGGATCTGCTTCATGTGGGTCAAGGTTTTTTCTTTATTTCCTTATATTCGATTGATAGACATATTGTTTGAATGTCTAGATTGATCTTTTTAATTATCTAGTTTTATATTTGATGCCACTTGCCTAAGTCAATCAATTTGGGTTTATTTTGTAAATTCTAATGTTTTTGAAATGCTATAAATGAATTGTTTCTATTGTGAAATTGCATAGAGAAAAAATATTTATCTTAAAATCCAAAACTAATTTACCTGAGTAACATAAAACTGGTAACACGAAGAAAGGGTGTCTTCAACCTGGTTCACCATGGTTCAAACTTTTCAGGATCTTCAACATAGTTTGCATTCAATATAAAAAATTGGCTGCAATAGAGTTTTAAAAAATGGTGGGAGGAATCATAGAATATGCATTATCCGATGTTGTGCTCATAGATATAAGTTGTGTAATGTCTGCACATATCACAACTAAGCTCGTTGGAGCTTACTCCTCAGAATTAGGGGCTTGATATAATATCTTGTGTTCATCCAATGCTCTCCCTAAGGCCATGATCGACCATTTAGGTCTATTCCACTTTGTTAGCATCAAGCAAAGACCCAGTAGCATCTATTGTCTCTCTCTGAACCAATATCTCACTGTAATATTTTACTCTCCACACCTTACCACTATTTTTATCTTCTTCTTTCTTGAAACAATTGTCAAAATCACTCTTGTATTTTGCAAGACTTTTACCAGTATCTCTATCATTCTTCTTTGTATCCATAGGTGGTGGTACTCTTTTATTATTTACTCCTTTATACCTGCAAAACTCTGCTATATGACTTGGATTGTTATATTTGTAGCATATAGGAGGTTTTCTATTTTGATTAACTTGCAATTTACAATTCCTTTCAATGTTTCCTAGGTTATTACATTTGTAACATGTGATCTTAGCTATTGATTCTTCTTTTGTGTAATCTTGTCTGTATCTAGATTGATCAGGTTTCCTGCATTCTGGTTCTTATGCCCATATGCACTACAATTAAAAAAATATCTAGGAAAAGGTTAGAAAGTGGTATTACCTCTGCAATTTCTCTTCATGTGTCCAAATATTTTACATCTGAAACATCTACCTCAGAAAGGTATTATTTGTTCTTTATGTTCTCCAAGAATAGGTTTTTATTCATCAATCTTCGCATCAGATTTTTCTTCTTGATTCTTAGAACATTCAACTTCATTGAAGCCAATACTAGTCATATCACCTGTTAGGGATTTTTCTTGTATGAACCACAATGCTTGAAATGTCTATTTGAACCCTGTACCTTCTAATTCTGATTTAGAGACAAGAAAAGCCTAATTTCTAAGGACTGGATAAGGTCCTTCTTCATTTTTGAGCTCCACAAATACTCAGGCAGGTGTTACCTCTTAAGATTGTTGTTTACACAGTATTTGTTGATGTGGACACTGATTAGCTATGTATCCTTATTGGACCAACTTATGAATTATCTTGCAAATGACCAAGCATAACCATAAACAAGATATTACCATACAAATCATAGTTATAAACATAACAATAACCAGTGATACAAGGATTCTCATCCTTCTTCCTTTTCTTTATAGGAGGGATAACCTAAGGGATTCTCTCTTCAAGGAATCAATAATATGGACAGTGTCCTGCTGACAGAGGTCCTTAACAAGTTCAGCTTGTATGTTCTTAGTAACAAAGTATTTTAATTGATTTGGTTTTGATAACTTGAAAAATCTCAGACATAGATAGATTATCAGACTGCTTTCTGAACCAGTGCCTATCCTTTGGGGCTATAGAGTCAAATACAAGCTAAGATATCATATAAATAAAACACAGTAAACTACCTTACAGTTCAC
>MU224311.1:1805763-1832946 GCA_018584345.1 Thuja plicata | reverse complement strand
TCATGTCTGCAATTTCTTGTATCTCTTTCCTTCTCGCCGATATTGAAACAAATCTAGCAGATAGAGTAGAAAATCATTCTGTGCACAACTTTTCTGCAATTCAGAACTCTCTAATTAACCTTGGATAAACTGCAACTGAACAAAATATCACCTTCACTGAAAACCTAGCAACCTGGCTCTAAAATCTGAAAACTTGGTAAAGATAAATGAATGCACTATCATCAGTTTATAGCTATGATTCAGAGTACATAGCTCATGATTCAGAAACATAAGTTCTGTCATTAATTTTCAATGATGTGAACTTTGAAAAACCTAGCCGTAGTTGCACGAAGTTGACAGGAAATCAAATTTTCAAATATGAATCCTTGGTGCAATCATATAATGTTTAAGAGAGCTGACATGTCATCTCGTGATTTGTTACTTGTCTCACATCTTAGCTACCCTTTTGCATTGTAATCAAAATAAGAGTCTATGATTGGTTGCTGAGGATTCATTCTGTCATATCAACCATTTGCCGCCACTTTCCAGATCTTGCAATCCAGTGACTACGCGACTGCATTTAGTCTCATTGTCGCGGGCCTTTGTTCTTAACCATAGTTTGATCTCGAGACTTGGTGACAATGTACTTTCTTACTTTGGCTGACCCAAGTCACTATCTGGCGATCAGGTGACACAAGTGAAACCGAAGTCGCGAAGAGTTAACCTTAACTCATCTTTCTTTCCCAGACCTGGTGACTAGCCGTTATTACTAACCTTCACAGTTGTCTCCTTGTCGCTAGATTCTTATGTTCCTTTTCAAGACTAAGTGATAACCTTTAGTCGCTCAGTTGGGAAATACATTCAACTTTCCTTAACAGGTCACTGGTGCCCTTTCTTTACTTACAGCGACTGCGCGACATGACCTAATCGCCAAGTCGGAAGGACCTTTTCCCTGGGGCACTTTTCTTTCCAGACTTCACGACTGCTACTGGATCTCCTGATTCCTTCATCTGACGGCTGTCATTTAATCGCATAATAATCGGGCATACCCTTGAACTATTCTGAGACCTTTGCGACTGAAGGCAACATACCTTAGTCTCATGATCACCCAATCCTTTTCTTTTTTCTGGCGACCTCCTGACAATCCACTTATTTTATGACAGATGTCATCTGATCATTGGTTTTACTTGTTACATACTGGAAAACCAAAGCAGTCATCTTTTTTAGGGACATCCCGACTGAGTAATGCTGCAAAATTCAAATGGTAAGTCGCGTAGTCTGAAGTGAAATCACTTAACCACCATCTGATTCCAAGACCACGCGACTGAAGGAAAACTTAACCGTTAGCCATGGCCTAATCTAGTGACAGCGCGACATGAAGTAATCGTGAAGTCTGAGAATATTTTCATAACTATGATAAATCTTCCGCAATTACCCGACTAACAGTGGGTCCCATTTCTTACAAAGCTTTATAATACGGATATCCCGCGACTACCTAACTAACAAGATATCGGTAAGTCTCGAAAGGCTGAAGGAATATTCTATTTTTTAATGAGACTACGCGACTCAAAGGAAAAGCAAAGTCGGGAGGGTATTTGGTATATTCGCTGGAGGTAACGTGATGAGGTGACATAACTTAAAACACATGTCTTAAGTGATTGAAAAAGCAACGCTGAAACATAAGACATGACCTAGGGTTTCAAATTTTATCATTTAACACTTGGACAACTAGGGTTTTTGCAATTTTGGCAAAGCTTAGACATGAAAACCTAAAATTTGACAGAGAAAAGGCAACCTTGAACAAGAGATAGGTGAGTTGCGCACATTAGGACTCAGAGGGCAGGACAAAGAACCAGGAGAATAGGAAAAAATAGGAAATACAACCAACATCACCTTTAGTTTTCTATCTATCTCTCTATTCATCGATCAAGTCACTTCTCATGTGAAGTTTCTCAATGTGATTCTTTATCTCAACAAGTTCACCTTTTATGATCTAATTATATTTCTCCAATTCTAGATACTTGTTCTTGTAATGGTCAATTTCAATCTTCATTTTCCCCATCAAAGTATTAGCATCTTTCAAAGCTTCTTCATTCTTGATCTTAGCATTATTTTCTTGTTAAATCTCTTTAGCCATAGTTTCATTCTCAAGCTTTAAAATATCATTCTCTTTTTCAAGTTGCTTTATCTAATATGAATTATCATTGTCTGAATCTTCTTTTAGCTAAACCATAAGATCATGTCTCTGATTTCTAGAAAATTCAAGCTAATCCTTTAGTTTCTTGATGAATCACTCAACTTTTCTTAAATTGAATCTCAGGTCACCATTTATTTCTTTTTCTTTATCAAGGTCTTCAAGTACTCCTTCAAAATTCTCTTGCAAATTTTTTGAATCCATTCTGATCTCCCTTAAGATGTTTGACTTTCTCTTCAAGGGACAATAGCTTTGATACCAATTGTTAGGATAGGGTAATACGTCTCTGATTTCTTGAAAGTTCAAGCTCATCCTTTAGTTTCTTGATGAATCACTAAACTTTTCTTAAATTGAATCTCAAGTCACCATTTATTTATTTTTCTTTACGAAGGTCTTCAAGTAGTCCTTCAAAATTCTCTTACAAATTTTTTGAATCCATTTTGATCTCCCTTAAGATGTTTGAATTTCTCGTCAAGGGCCAATAGCTCTGATACCAATTGTTAGGATTGGGTAATATTGAGACGGGGGTGAATCAGTATTACAACACTTTAAATTAAACTTAGACCAATTCCAAATAAACCATAAGCTTACTGAAATGAAAATAATATAAAAAATAACACAGAACTCATAACACCATTATTTGTTGTCGAGGAAACTTTGGCCAAGGGAAAACCCCGGTGGGGATGGTACCCACAAGCATGCACTATAGTATACTGTCCATGTTAGGAGACCTAGCCCTGTTAGGAGCTGATTATTACATAATACATTTCCTTGGTAATGGAATAAAAACCTTGTTAAAGGTATAGAACACCCTGTTAGGGGCTCACTAAGCTTACAAATCTTACAAAAAAAAAACTTATGTTACAAAGTGTTCTCACTAATGAAAAAAAAAAAAATCTACAATGCTTAGATAGCTGCAGTCAAAGCTCTTCAATGATCTCTATCAACCTCTACTCTTGAATATTCCATTCACATACATATATATCCTTCCTTATCTCATCATCACATCTATCTCTTCTCTTTACATGTGCCAGTCGGTCTATCAGGCTCATCAACTCTGTAATGTACTATCTCTGATACCTATCATCCTCAAACCTGTTATCAGGAACCTGTATGTCATCCTCATGTATTGGATCATCCTTGTCCTCATCCATCTTCATCGATATATCACCAAGATCCCTATCAAAATCATCCCCATCCTCGTCACTCTCTTCATCCTCCTCCTCATCCTCCTCATCCTCATCCTCCTCCTCTGTGATCTCATCCCTAGTCTCCACACTCTTGGTACTGACACTATCAGATCTGTGAGAGGAATAGGCCTATGCTTAGAAAACCATTGGTCATAGTTATCTATCATCCGTATATGTGATATATTTGTACCTTCTCCCCAATGTCTAGGTCACAACTACTCAAACTCTGCATATGCTACCTGAGTTCAAAGTGTCGTACCCTATGTCTTGATCTCACCCCTTGATTGTGCAAACAATGTTGTGCATGTTGGTACTCCCTATTTATCTCTGAACTACCTGCATACTCTCTTTGCCAACTAAATCTTGATCACCATGTAACCCATGATATTCCTCTAAATGAGGTAGCTCTCATGTTGGTGATAGGGTGTGTTCTCTTTTTCATCATCCCATCTAGGTAAATCTTTGTATGGTCGCCATGTGAAATCCCTAAGAATATCTATCTCATGTCTGAAATATAATTTATAGCCTAGTGACCCTTGTGCAAGTGCTCCCTGATAACAATACATGTATGGCATGTCTGTCTATACAATCCTCTGAGCAATGGGTCAAAAGACAACTATGTGCTCATATGCCCAAACCTATAGTAGTGTGATCTTGCTACTAATCGATAACCCTCCTTTGTACACTAACTGATGGAGCTAGTAGTAAGTCATCACCAACATACATGAACCCCATGCAAACATTATACCCTCCATGATCACAATTTATAAGACTCCCGCCAGCCAATAGGGAAGCCATGGCCTTTCCTATCAGGCACTAGTAGACATGTGATCAGCCCACATATCACTACAATCAGCCTATCGTGTTGTCTCGTAACTCTCTCCCACCAGATCTCGTAGTCCTAGATATCAAGGTCCTCATCGTCATTATCAAATAGTCCATGCAGTGCTAATCTCCCTTTTTTGGGGTCATACTCTTCTAGCTATCCATGGATAGGAATCTTGAGGATGCACTACACATCCTCTAATGTCACTTTTGCCTCACCTTTTGGTAGGTGGAACAAGCTCATCTCTGAATTCCACCGCTCTATAAGCATCGTAATCAAGCCACGATTCTCCATAATCTCAAGCATATAAGTAATATAGTAAAGTCCTAGTGAGGCTAGGATCTACATCTCATGTCTTCTCAGTCGGTGCTAGATATCCAGACGCACCAATTTTCTCTCCCATGTTTGTGGTATCATGAGTTCCTCCTACGAACACCATGCAACTTTGGTTAACTTTTTGTACTATCTATTACTTGTTGACCAACCAAGGACCTATTTTGACAAACTTTGACCTAATTTTGACCTTATCCTTGGGTTATGATCTATTTAGGAAAGTTTGGGATGGTTTAGGACCCCTTGGACCCTCTTTTCACCCATTTGCATATCCTTTTACAAACGACGCAGTTTGGCTTACCAACTGCACAGCCTGGCTTACCAACTGCGTAGCTTGGCTTACCAACGGTGCAGGCACTACAAGTGGTCATGCCACATGCACTAGTTGCATAGTTTGGCATGTGACCTACATATTTTTTCATGTGAGCTACATAGGTGGCATGTGTGGACCCCCTCTTGACCCTTTTTTGAGCCCTAAACTACCTAGAAACACATGAAAAACCCTATAAATCACTATAAGGCTCAGATGTACTCACCTTAGGTCCCGCATCGGTCACCCATCAGTAGTTTTTTACTCATTCCCCACACTGATTCTTCACTGGCACTTAATCCATTCTCCTTGTTCGAGGGCTCAAATTCTTCCAAATGTGAGAGTGAAAATTGAAAGGAAACTAAGTGTGCAGAAAATAGTTCCCTATGCTAAAGTCCCGAGAAGAGGATCGTGCAAATTCAAATTTTACCCTTAGCAATTATAGAATGATAATACAATAACATGCATACATAGAAAAATGAGAATGACACAATAATTTACCCTGGGGAAAACCTTTCAGTAAAAAACCCCAGCATTCCAAAACTTTCACAATGTATTAATCAAAACTATTACTATTTACAATACACTTGCAATGCAAGTTCTTTCAGGAGATAATTGACACTTGAAGACAAATTTGGTAGCATAAAAATGTTCCAACAATACAATAACTTCTCACGCAGATTTGCAACCCAAAAAAATGCTTATATCATGCGCTTCCCTTTTTAGGGCAACTTCTGTAGACAACCGTATTAGGGTTTTACCATTCTCTGAGAAAATAGGAACCCAAAATAAAATTACTCAACATGATCAGTTGCCACATGTCTTGCATGTCTTCACCCATCATCAAATCTTCCACAATTATCTCTTAAAAATATTAATGACCATCATAGGAATCTATCATAACCGTTCCAGTCATGATTACCTTACACAATGTCTAAAGTGCCAACATTTAGAAAATATCAAATGTAAGGAAATATACAAGGTTGAGACACCTTATTCCTAACATTCTCTCACTTGTCAAACACCTTGTAAGAGCAAAAGGTAATAACAGGATTTAATTGCTATAGGCCGAGAGGCCCATAGACTCTGAACACCATCTGAACTTCATTGTGCCCATAGGTTTTTTCAATGCATCCACAACATTCTTTACTATATCTACCTTCTCCAAACTTTCCTTTCCATCCTCTACCATATCTCTCACAAAGTGAAAATGCACATCAATGTGCTTCATTCTGGCATGCAAAGTTGTGGTGGTAACCTAAATTTTGATAATTTAGAAGTCCCAATCCATTATCAAGAATCATGTTTCTCCATACTAAAAATATCAAAGAAAGGAAGCTTTATGACACAAATAATTAGAACTAACTAATCGAAGCCTTCAGAAAATGCTGGAATTTAGACCTGCTACAAAGATGATTTTGACAGAGGATAAAGATGGTCAAATTTTAAAAATCTAAAAATGACCCAATTCGGGAAATCAAATTTCCTATCTCTAGCAAAAATATTATCTTTTCACGAGGTGTTTTGGATTTTCCACCAAAACCAAATCCGAAAGTTAGGTAGTTATTTTTTAGTTAGTTTATTGTTTTTTCAAAATAATTTGTAATAAGAGTTGTTCTTTTCACCCTAAAGTGGTGTGAAAGCCACTCAACCACATATATATACATAATGTAAAATGTAAAGAGAAGGGAATACAATATAATACACTTACACATATTTGGTTAGCTTTTAATCAACAAGTATAACATGGACCTGGATGTACTATTTTTTCAAAATTAATAAAGATAAGTCTTTTTACTTCCACATGTGTAATAGTTTCATTATCATTTTACAATTAGTCCCTCGGATAAACCAATAGAACTTCTTCAAACAGGTAGTTTGATGTGCACACTTCCTTATTTGATTCATAGTCTATATTTTCAATTGGTTTTCTCATTTTGTATGGTTAAATTTTGTTGATTGAGACCTTAGTCAATTGGTCTATCATCTGAGAAGTATTACCCTTTTGAAATATCTTTGAATTTGTTTTAGGTTGCATGTACATTCCATAACACATTTGAAGTGATAAGTTTTCTTGTAAAACTATCTCTGAGGCTGAACATAAGATTGGAATGATCTCGACTCTATTGCCCATGATTTAATAAGGTACTAGTCTAATTATTATTTGGATTATAGTTATTCAGTTCATTGTTATAGTTTTGTGATATCTTATCCATCTGTTCATTTCAATTTACATACATATTTACTAAACATTCTTTCAATTACTCAAAGTATTTCAGTTTATAGTTTATGATATATTATTTTCAGTTAGATTGCTTTCAAGTTACTTAGCATACTTGAGAGAGAAGGTTGAAGTGTTTCTTATCTACTATACAAACAAAGCCTTGTAACTTGAAGGATAAGTCAAGGTATAGGCCTACCAACCTTGGTTTTGCAGAGCCAAAATTGCAGAAGTTCCAACCTTTCCTTGGTTGTGACTTGTTAGTTGGGCAAATAACTTGGGTTTCCCAACATTGGATTGACAATTCCATAGGAAATCCAATCTGTTGATTTGAGCACCAACAGATTGGCGACTTTGTTGGGGACTTGTTCAAAAGAACATTTTTTTATTTTACCTAGAAGCTCCGGTGATATAGTTAAGACTCTACTGGGAGAAAAGAACTCAGAAGACAGTAAGTATTTTCCTTCTGATAAGAAGGTGGTGACTCTATTAAACAAAGAATTTTAGTTAGTGACTCTACTGAGGGAGAAGACTCGGAAGGAGATGGTGGAATTTTTTTTCAAATGTATCCATCATTTCAAAGAAAGCCTTTTATTCCATATGGTATCATGCCATTGGATCTTAGGAGATTTCAATGCATCCCAAATAAGTTATCCCATAATTTTTCACAACTTCTACCAAAGTTCCATGGAGAATGGGATGAATCAAGACTACAACACTTGGATGCATTTTATACATTCATAGAAGATTATGAGGTTTCTATAGAGGATCAGGTGATGAGGCTATTTGTTAGGATGTTAAAAGATCATGCTAGACAAGTATATGAATCATTACCCACACAATCCATCTCATCATGGAGACAGTTTGAGCAGTGGTTTCTTGATATGTTTCATCATGCCATTTGTGAAGAAGAAAACATGTGTTATGAACAAGACATGTGCTATGAATAGGAAAGAGAGCCAAATTATATTTTGGAGGAAGAATCTTACATGTCCCCTTTCGATATATTCTTTAGTTTGGAAAGATATAAAGGTGAACTTGCACTACATTTGTTCATGAGAATGATAGAGATCTATCGGGAAATACCTTCAGATATCAAGCCTCTAGGAAGGGAATTAATGGATAAACTTTGTGAGTTAGGAATCTACCATGATTCTCAACTACTAGCTTTTCTTGACAAAATATGTGAAGTATTTAGGGAAGAAAAGAATGATGACATGGAGGAAGAAAATTTGGATCAGATTGAAATAGATTATGTACATAGTGAGATTTGCATGGAAAAATGTATCAATGACCATGATGATGAGGAAAAATTATCTTCTCAGTACATAAGAAATCTCATATTTACTAGACATGGAATATCAAAAACATGTTGAGAAGAGTGGTCAAATTTTTTTCTCAATGCACCATGATAAACAAGTTGATGGATCAATACATACTCAAGGGGTACTAGATGAAGAAGATGATAAATTTCAAGATTCAAATAATAGAGATGATATAGAACAGCATACAACATATGAACATGAAGAAGTTTAAGATGAAAGCTCTCATGGAGATATTCCCGAGTTCTCTATATCCTTGAATCCATTATTTGAAGAATATTTTATATACAATCGAGTCCATCAACATCATGATAAAGAGAGTGAGCCTAGTGATCATTCTGAAGATGATGAAACTCAAAATATGTATGGGGAAGTGTATTCAAAAAGTGAGACATGCATTATTTCATCCTATGAGCATAAGTTGTATCAAACATGTGAAGATGAGATGGAATCAAACAAGCATAATGAGGAGAATGTGTTGAAGATTAGTTCTGAAAATTATCTGAGTATCCTATCTAATCAAATTCTTGATAAGAAGGAAGTTCCTAAATGTGAGTTATCTCCAAATCATTTTTGTGAAAAGAAACAACATCTTGAGGATAGGGAAGATTGTGTACATAAATGCATCCAAGTAGAAGAGCTTAATCTAGTTACTTGTAGGGTCGATCAAATGCATGGGGATCTTCTATTTAGCAAGGACTATAGTGCACTTACTGACTTTTCTAAAGGTAAACAAAAGTCAAAGAATGTTAATAAAGAAATGAATGTTGTCCTTGAGAGTGGTGGCATCATATTCGGGAGATCCAAAGTATTACATGATCAAAATTATGTGTCTGATAGAGGAAAGAAGCAGTGTTCATTTATTTGGGGGCATTGGGCCACCTAATTGAATGTTCTTATGAAATTTATTCATGAGCCTATTGGTATAAAGATAAATCTTAAATATGAGAACCAAATCACTTTGCATCAGATTAAGTGTGGATACTTGGTCTGCTTCTCCAGAGATAGCTGGAATCTTGCTATGCTCACAGGGAGCATATGTCCCAGAAAGAGCCACTGGTGGTACCCTACATTTTGATAATTTAGAAGTCCCAATCCATTATCAAGAAGCATGTTTCTCCATACTAAAAATATCAAAGGAAGGAAGCTTTATGACACAAATAAATAGAACTAACTAATCGAAGCCTTTAGAAAATGTTGGAATTTAGACCTGCTACAAAGATGATTTTGACAGAGGATAAAGATGGTCAAATTTTAAATATCTAAAAATGACCCAGCTTGGGAAATCAAATTTCCTATCTCCATCATAAATATTAGATTTTCATGAGGTGTTTTGGATTTTCGACCAAAGCCAAATCCAAAAGTTAGGTAGTTATTTTTTAGTTAGTTTATTGGTTTTTCAAAATAATTTGTAATAAGAGTTGTGTCTTTTCACCCTAAAGTGGTGTGAAAGCCACTCAACCACATATATATACATAATGTAAAATGTAAAGAGAAGGGAATACAATATAATACAATTTCACATATTTGGATAGCTTTTAATCAACAAGTATAATATGGACCTAGATGTACTATTTTTTCAAAATTAATAAAGATAAGTCTTTTTTCTTTCACATGTGTAATAGTTTCATTATCATTTTACAATTAGTCCCTCGGATAAACCATTAGAACTTCTTCAAAGTTATAGTTTGATGTGCATGCTTCCTTATTTGATTCATAGTCTATATTTTCAATTGGTTTTCTCATTTTGCATGGTTAAATTTTGTTGATTGAGGCCTTAGTCAATTGGTCTATGATCTAAGATGTAATACCGTTTTGAAATATCTTTGAATTTGTTTTAGGTTGCATGTACATTTCATAACACCTTTGAAGTGATAAGTTTTCTTGTAAAACTGTCTCTGAGGTTGAACATAAGATTGGACTGATCTCAACTCTATTGCCCATGATAGAATAAGGCACTAGTCTAATTATTATTTGGATTATAGTTATTCAGTTCATTGTTATAGTTTTGTGATATCTTATCTATCTGTTCATTTCAATTTACATACATGTTTACTAAACATTCTTTCAATTACTCAAAGTATTTCAGTTTATAGTTTATGATATATTGTTTTCAGTTAGATTTCTTTCAAGTTCCTTGGCATAATTGAGAGAGAAGGTTGAAGTGTTTCTTATCTTCTATACAAAGCCTTGTAACTTGAAGGATAAGTCAAGGTATAGGCATACGAAAATTGGTTTTGTAGAGCCAAAATTATAAAAGTTACAATCTTGCCTTGGTTGTGACTTGTTAGTTGGCCAAATCACTTGGGTTTCCCAACATTAGATTAGAAATTCCATAGGAAATCCAATCTTTTGATTTGAGCACCAACAAGTTGGATTCTTTGCAAGGTAAATAGTACTCTGACTGTCGCAACAAATTGTAATTTGTCCTGCATCAACACCAACATCCGAACACTGTCTCCTAAGCCAAATGGCTTCCTTACAAGCATGAGTAGCTTCCATGTACTCTACTTCTATCATGGACAAAGTGAGCACAGGTTGTTGCTTACTCATCCCACTGATAGCACCACCAAACATAGTGAACACATAGGCACTAGTGGATCTCCTGTTGTCAATGTCACCTACCCAATTTGAATCCACAAACCCATGAATACAAACTGAATGTGAAGATCCAAAAGAGTTTCCATGATAGTATATGGAATAATTTGATGTACCCTTCAAATATCTGAACACTCTCTTAACTGCATCCCAATGTACCCGTCCAGGTTCAGCCATAAAATGACTTAGAACTCCCACTGCTTGGGCAATATCTGGTCTAGTACAGACCATAGCATATATAAGGCTGCCAAATACACTCACATAAGGTACCTTCTCATGTCCTCCAACTCACTAGGATATTTTTGACAATCATCCATAGATAACTGTGTTCCCATAGAAACACGAACACACAATGGTCTATAATCTTCCATGCTAAACTTGTCCACCACAGACTTCACATACTTACTCAGACTCAACCAAAGTTTTCTATTAGACCTATCATTGGTAATTTCCATACCCAAAATATACTTAGCTGCCCCTAGATCTTTCATCTCAAATTGTGCTGACAACTGAGACTTCAAATCAAAAATCATACACATACCCTTCCCAGTCAAAAACATATCATCAACATATAATGCAATAATAAGAAGGTGATCATTGTCAACTTTGAAATAAATACAATGATCTAATTTTGATCTCAGAAAACCAATCGACAACACAAAGGCATCAAATCTAAGGTACCACATCCTAGGAGATTGTTTCAAACCATACACAGACTTCTTTAATCTGCAAACCAAAGACTCTTTACCTTTCTGAATATAGTGCTTAGGTTGTGACATATAGATCTCTTCCTCTAAATCACCATGAAGGAAAGATGTCTTCACATCCATCTATTCTACCTCTAAATCATATGATGTTTCTAGAGATTATAGAAATCTAATGGATGTAAACTTTACAACAGGAGAGAATATTTCACCATAATCAATTCCCTCCACTAGTGAATACCCCTTTGCAACTAATCTGGCCTTGTACCTCTCAACACTACCATCTACATAGAATTTCTTCTTAAACACCCATTTGCTTCCAACAGGTTTCCGTCCTTTAGGCAAAGGTGGTAGGTCCCAAGTTTTGTTCTTCTCCAATGAAGCCATCTCATCATCCATGGCCTCAATCCAAGAACCTACATCTTCCATACCCATATCCTCTTTCATAGATCTAGGCTCATCATTGTTTGTAATCAAGGCATAAGCACAACTAGAATCTAACATAGAAAATCCAAAACTCTCTGGCTGCTTTCTTTCTCACATGGATATCCTCAAGGGCATAGGTTAAGGATTTTCTACCTCTTCTTCTAAATTTTCAGATCTTATAGAGCTCTCCTCATCATCAGATCCATCACGATCTCTCTATTCAGTCTTCTTAGGGGTAGGAGGCAACTGAACAACATCTTCTTTCATTTCTTTTTCATCTAGTTGTAGCAAAATAGGAGAAGGTGTTAGCTCTCTAAAAATAACATTTCTTCTATACAACACCTTACCAATCACAGATCCCAAATCTTGTATCCTTTCACACCAACACTATAGCAGATGAAGATACATTTTATAGCCTTGTTTTCCAACTTAGATCTTCTCTCCTTATGCACATGTGCGTAATATTCACAACCAAAAACATGAAGATGTCTAATTGAAGGCTTCTTACTAGACCACACCTCCAAGGGTTTTTTATTAACAAGAGCTTATGTAGGAGCTATGTTAACCAGATAGAAAGTAGTGGCCATAGATTTAGCCCAAAACCTTTGTTCGAGGCTAGCTCCACTAAGCATACTCCTAGCCTTCTCCATCAGTGTCATGTTCATTCTTTCTGCAACTCCATTTTGTTGTGGGGTATAAGGAGTTGTCTTATGCCTCTCGATCCCTCCTTTACAGAATTGTTGAAAATTTTCCAAACAAAACTCACCACCATTGTGAGTTCTTACACACTTAATTCTTTTACTAGTCTGATTCTCTACAAGAGCTTTAAATTCCTTGAACTTACTGAAAAATTGTGTCTTGCTTTTAAGGAAATAAATCCATGTCCTATTGTAATCATATATAAAAGATACAAAATATACAGATTTGGAGAGTAAAGGAACCTTAATAGGACCAAACACATATGAGTGGATAAGATCCAAAATACAAGAAGACTTGTGAGAACTGGAGTAAAACTAAACATGATTTTTCTTACCATAAAAATAGTGTTCACAGAAGTCAAACTTGAGACTACAATCATTGAACTCCTCAATGAGGTTTTTTTTTTTCAGGGTTATCAGACCCTTCTCACCAATGTGGCCAAATCTCATATGCCATGACATTGTCTTTTCTACATGAAGTTTGCCTTCCAAAGTGTTAGCACCCTTAGGTACACTTCCTACACTACCGTCGGAACCCATTATCACAGACTTCTTCACTACTGGTTCAAATGGTGGAGATGAAGTGACTGCTGCTCTCTTCCATGAGACAGAAGAACTATTGCACTGTGAATTCCAAGCATCCAGCTAAAATAGGGTGCCTCTCCTAGTACCTTTCACGAGCACTATAGCTCCTCTAATCATCTTGCATCCATCTTTCAAAAAAACAAATTGCACACCTGCATCATTCAACATACTTATAGATAATAGGTTTCATGCCAAACCTAGGATGTGTATTACCTTGTTGATCCCCTTTACTCATCCATCAGGGAATCTGATAGTGACTCTTCCTTGTCCAACTATCTCTAGGTGAGAATCATCATCTAGGTACACCTTTCAACCATTGAACTCCTCATACTTTGAGAACCAAATTCGATGAGAGCTCATGTGAAAAGAATCACCTAAGTCAATTATCCACACATCATCAGATGCATGAGTGGCCAAGGCTGCGACAAAAGCATCACCATCTTCTTGAGATTTTTCAGAATCTGAATCTGGGCTTTTCTTCTTCTTCTTTGGCTCTTTGCAGTCCTTATAGAAGTGCCCAGTCTTACCATAGTTCCAACATGTTACTTTAGAATTTCTGGGAGTCTTATATTTCCCACGGGATTTAGATCTACCCTTTTCAGACTTATTATCATTTTTCTTACCTCTATCTTTGGATCTACCGCAAACAAAAAGGGCTTCCTTGGTTGAATCAGAAGTCTTGCTTCGCATGTCTTCAGATAACATCAAAGACACCACATCATCCATTTCAAAAGTGACAATAGCACTCCCAAGGGCCATCACAAGATGGTCCCATGAATCTGGCAAGGAACATAGTAGGGTCATACATCGATCCTCCTCCTCCAACTTGACACCAGTTGATGTCAACTGTGCAATCAGAATGTTAAACACATTCAGGTGATGTGCAATGGATCCTCCTTCCTCCATTCTCAGATAATATAGCTTCTTTCTCAGGAAAAATTTGTTCACTAAGGACTTGGCCTCATACAAAGACCCAAGCCATGGCCACAATTTGTTTGTGGTGTTCTCATCGAGAACATTCAGGAGAACAAAATCTTCTAGACAGAGTCTAATGAGACCCTTAGTTTTCCAATCCTTGAGATCCCAATCTACTTGAGGCATGTTTACTATTTCTATATCATTATCAACCTCCTCCTATACATCATGGTCTATGAGAATGTCTTCCATCTTGAGTTTCTACAACTCAAATTTTATGCCATTGAACTTTTCCACCTACATTCTACTGTATGAAGAACCTGCCATCTCTTTCTGCAATAAGGTTATGAATACTCTGCAACAATACTCCCACTGAACTGGAGATTAGCTCAAAAAACCCATACCCAAACAAATATAACCAAAATTGGCCAGGCTTTGATACCAACTGAAAGGAAGCTAAGTGTGTGGAAAAAAGTTCCCTACGCTAAACTCCCAAGAAGATGATCATGTAAATTCAAATTTAACCCTTAGAAATTACAGAATGATAATACAATAACATGCATACATAGAAAAATGAGAATGACAAAATAATTTGCCCTGGGGAAAACCTTTCGGTAAAAAACCCTAGCACTCCAAAACCTGCATAATGTATTAATCAAAACTATTATTGTTTACAATACACTTGCAATGCAAGTTCTTTTAGGAGATAAGATCGACACTTGAAGAAAAATTTGACAGCATAAAAATGTTCCAACAATACACTAACTTCTCACGCAGATTTGCAACCCTAAAAAATGCTTATATCATGTGCTTCCCTTTTTAGGGCAACTTCTATACATAGCCGTATTAGGGTTTTACCATTCTCTGACAAAATAGGAACATGATCAGTTGCAGAAGAGTGTACAGTACTCAACATGATCAATTTCCACATGTCTTGCATGTATTCACCCATCATCAAATCTTCCACAATTCTCTCTTACAAATATTAATGACCATCATAGGAATCTGTCATAACTATTTTTTAGTCATGATTACCTTAAAGATTGTCTAAAGTGCCGACATTTAAAAAATATCAAATGTAAGGAAATATACAAGGTTGAGACACCTTATTCCTAACAAAAATGACCTCCAAATCCCTCTCCAATCCTTTTTATAGCCTCTTTTTTTCCTAGATGGACCTGCAACCTTTGTCTTTTGTGTTGGTAGTGATTCTTTTTTCACTTTGCACCTCATATTGTTTGCATTTGACCTCCGATATTTAATATGCTCATTGTTGTGGATCTATCTTGTCATTGTCAACAAATTGACCTATCATTTGCATTTTTTGGTCAATTTATTGAGGGGGAACCTATGTATCTAGTTATCATTAGGGCATTTTTTAATGTAAATTTCTTCAAGATTCTTTGACACAACGCTCATAATCGCATTGTATCAAAGAGGGACAAAATGTAGACACACAAAAATGGTTCGAGCCTACTAGTCTATGTATTTTAAAAATTTTAACATTACAATTGAAATATTTTTTTTGACCTAGTTATTCCTCTATGTTATGCATATTATCTTTATTATATGATGACATTGTGTCTTTCGTCAATGATTGAATATTGTAAAATTGTTCAATTATTTACTAATATTTCTACTCTCTTTATCAAATCGATCATTTTCCTAATAAATTTTGATCAACCCTAGACCGATCCTATTCAATCCTAAACCATTTAAAATCATCCTAAATCAATTATAATCTATTCTATTCTCTTCCTAATCATTTCAGAATTGTTTGGACTCATTCCAACCATTCTAAGGCATTGTCCAAGATCATCGATGCCTAATCAACTCAATTTTCAAATCGATCAAACCCTTTTCTAAATTCAATCAATTTTTTCATTATTATATGAGCATTTTCCAATTTCATCGATGCTTTGTATCCCTTTAATCAACTATTTGATAACATTATGAAAGTTCATCGATGTTATCGTTATCAATCTATTATTATCAATTCAATAGTGTTGTCCAAGTCTATCAACGCTATTTCTTATCATTATTATTTCGGGAACATTGTCTAAGTTCATTGATGTTTCCCTATTCCTATTTCAATTCTATGGCATAATCAAAGTTCATTAATGATATTCAATCATTTTCAAACATCATTATTTGGGTGCATTGTCAAAGTTCATCAATGCCTCTAACCTACCCTAATTCTATCAATATTATCAAAACCAATTCAATTGTACATTAATACCTTCTATTTGATCAATAATTCACTAATTTATCCTCTTAGGATGAATAATCCAAGGTTTTTCTGTATTCTTTATGAATAAATCATATTTATTCATTCTTATCCTTGTTAGTAATAACTAAGAGGGGGGGTGAATTAGTGGCCTCAAAAACTTATCCTTATTCTAGCCACCAATAAAATAAACCTTAGATTATTATTTCCCTACAAGATGCATGCCATGAAATACTTATAATGATTAACTATCTGTCGGTTTTCCTTGTCTGTCCTTATTCTCCTTGATTACCGATAAGCAATATAACTATTTACCGAAATACAGTAAATATGCAGAGTATATCGATAAATCCATAAATGCATATGTCAAATGTAAAATATAATAAAACATACACACATAGCACATGGATTTTAATGTAGAAACCCTATTAAGGGAAAAAACCACTGCGACCGGTACCCCAAATTTTCCCTCTTCTAAAGTGAGCCCTATTAGGATCCAACCCTATTAAAGGTTATAAACACACTGTTAGGTGTGACCTTGTTAGAGGATTTTACACATATAGGTTGTCACTTAGTATCGGGCATCTAATGCTACCATCCTTGAATTAGCCTCTCTCTTAGACCATCAATAGGCATCAGGCATATCTAATGCTACTTTCATGAATCAACCTTTTTGGCACACCTTGTGATGTACCTCAATATATAGAAGATTGTTAAGTCCTGCTCTGTTAGGAGACTTGATGCTTCAATGGTTAAACCGAAACAAAATGACCTATTTCTAATGCAATTTGAATTGCATATTTTCAAATCTATTTAAGTACATTACCTCTCCAATCAAAGTATGAATTCAATTCTTTTGTTCTCCATACTTTCTTCTTTATGATGTTGTGCTCAATGTTCATCGGTGTCTGCAAAATTCCTTAGCTCTCCTTGAGCTTGATTGATCAGTACTGCATGAAGTTGTTATTCATTAGTTTCTTCTTAGCATCCTCTTTCTATTCACTCCCCTGAATCCGTTTTCATGTGATGCAGAAATGAATAAATCTTGTCTCTTATGTAGACATAATATTCATTGATTCTTGATTCTTGATTCTTGGCATGAAAAATAATCCAGCCAATCTAATTTAAAGCATAACTCCTCATTTATCTCATAGTTATCTTTATGCCATTTGTACAAATTTCTTTAAATCAATCACTTAACTCTTGTCAAATAAAACAAAGAAAATAACCAGTTAAGTCTATCTTTAGCTCTTGCAAGCTAGATATTTTGTCATTTTCTGAACTCTCTATTCCATCGGTCAACTCTTCAGTTAGTCATCAGTTACAATTGCAAGTTTTGTTGGTGTGACTCCAGTTAGCTTTGAGATCTCTATCCGTCTGGAAACTCTATTTTCATCTCATCGGGCATCCTGTGGTTTTCTTCGTTGGACAACACTATCTTCTTCTCGTCGGGTATCACTTTGACTTTTCTTCTTTTCCTTTACTGATGGTGTGCACTCCGTTGGTTTTATCTGCAACTTAGTGAATACTTGACTTTTATGCATTGCTGAAAGCATAACCTTTGTGCCAGTGATTCTATAAAGTCTTTGGCATTTTTTACATGACTGTACAGATGATATGAAGTTGACATCGATGACAATACAAATCATTAACTGATTTAATGCCTTGCATTATCTTCAACTTAACATTATCAAACATTTAATCAGTTACATGTCATCAATCTTTCCCTTTGGCATTGATGGCAACAAACTTATATTATCACACTATACTATTTCTAATAAAATATGAAATATAATTGTTGAGATTCATCAAACTACCAAACAGTTTGTTTTGATAACTGATAAAAATATCTGACCGCCGGTAAGCTATGTTTTAGCTTAGTGTTGAATATTCTTATTGTGTCAATTTCTCTCATTTGACTGTTCTCTCTTTTGTGATATCTTTTTGTCTTGTCAACAACTCTTCCTTTGTATTAACTCCTTCATACAAACTCTCTCCCTATGGATATGATCTCTCCTTGTTGGGGTAATATGATAATGGATAATCTTTCTTCTTTTTCTGATGATTGTGATAATATGGATACTTTATCTCCCTTTGACAACAATGCCAAACAAATATCTTACAGATATATGACATTAAAGTCAAGTGATATTCTCTCTCCATCCATAATATATTCCTTGAATTTCCGTTATCCATCAAAAATACACCATTATGCTCTGGTGCTCAGTTCTAATATATACATGTCTGTATATAGATATAGCTTTGAAGTTCTTCTCTTTGCTTGCATCAACATGAATGATACTCTAATAATAAGTAGGTTGATGTAGCTTTCAGTCATTTTACTAACTGGTAGACAAGGGTGTGACCCCTAGCCTCTTTCTCAAGTACTCAAATGTATCTTTGGGTAGTGGCTTGGTGAAGATATCAGCCAATTATTGTTTTGATTACACATACTCAAGTATCACCTCTTTTTCTTGAACTTGTTCTCTCATGTAATGATACTTGATGGCAATATGTTTAGTCTTTGCATGCATGAATAGATTCTTGGAAATATTTATTGCACTAGTGTTATCACAATAGATAGTCACTGGTTCTAAGATCTTCATATGCATACCTTGCAGCATCTGATTGATCCACGCAATATTTGAGAAATTTGCAGTAGCAACAACATATTTTTCTTCTACAGTAGACTATGAGATGGATCCCTACTTCTTGCTAATCCATGTGACAAGTATTTCACTCATAAAGAATGCTCCTCTGGTTGTTCTCTTTTGGTCATCAAGATTTCCATCCCAATCAGCATTGATAAACACCTTTAGTTCAAATTTTCCTTCTCTTCTATATCATAAGCCAAATTCCTCAGTATTCTTCAGATATCTTAGGATTTATTTCATAGCAGTGATATGTGATTCCCTGGGGTTAGCATAAAATCTAGCAACAATTCCCACTACATGTGCAATATCTGATCTAGTGTGTACAACATACATGAGTTTTCCAATTATTGATCTGTACTAAGTCTAATTTACCTCTGTTGTCTTGTCCTCTTTGATCAAATTACATCTAGTAGCCATCGGTGTTCCAAATGGTTTGGATTCTTCCATCTTGAATATTTTCAGGGCCTCTTTGATGTACTTGGACTGTGTAATGAAAATACCTTCTCCTTGTTGCATGATTTGGAGACTAAGAAAGAACTTGATCTCACCAAACATAGACATCTTGAACTCTATGCTCATTTCATTAGCAAATGATTTGCATAGCATATCATTTCCTCCTAATATGATGTCATCAACAAATATTTTAGCAATCAGGGTGTTAGCATCAGTATCTTCCTTCAAATAAAGATTACCATTTTCACTAGTCCTTACAAATCCAATACTTATTAGATAGGAATGAATTGATTCATACCAGGATCTAGGAGCTTATTACAATACATATAAGGCTTTATGAAGTCTACATACCATGTTCTTCTTGTCTGGATCAACAAACCCTTTTGGTTGTTCAATGTATACCTCTTCTTCAAGTAATCCATTTAGGAATGTTGACTTGACATCCATTTGGTATACCTTGAATCCTTTGAATGCAGCATAAGAAAGTAATATTATTACTCCTAGCCTATCAATGGGTGCAAAGGTCTCCCCATAGTCTATACCTTCCTCTTGTGCATACCCTTTACATACTAGTCTTGCTTTGTTCCTTGTGACTTCTCCGTTCTCATTTAGCTTATTCCTGAATATCCATTTTGTACTGATGACATTCTTGTCATCTTGTCTTGGCACAAGTGACCATGTTTTGTTCTTCTCAATATTCTCAATCTCATCATTCATAGCACTTATCCATTCCTCATTATCTAGTGCAGCATTGACAGATTATGGCTCAAACTCACAAATTAAACAGTTTGAGTTTAAAGACTTACTTCTTGTTCTTGTACCAGCTTTCTTATCTCCTATGATCTGGACCTTTGGATGGTTCCTTCTTGCATATCTTGAAAGTATAGGCACAGTTCTTTATTTATCAGCTTGATCATTATTTTGATTTTCATTCTATTCTTCATCACCTTGCACATTATTTTGATCATTATCCTGAACATCCGTATTTGCAGCCTAATGCTCTAGATTAATTATTTGTAGCTCAGGGGCTATCCATTGTTGGTAGGGTAGAGTGTCAGGTTCTTCATTGTAAATGAACTTATTGTAGTCTTTTAGTTCTTTAGTTCTTTCTTGTTCATTATTCTCTGCAAATTCATCTATATTTACATTTGCACTTTTAAAAAAAAAATTAGAGGCTTTGTTTAGACATTTGTAAGCCTTTCTCTTGGTAGAATACCCTAGAAAAATTCCTTCATCACTCTTGGAGTCAAGTTTTCCATTTCTATCATCTATTAATATATAAAAATTACAGCCAAAAGATTTGAAATAACTCACGTTGGGTGTGTATCCATACCATAGCTCATAACGTGTCTTCTTGGTGTCTTTCTTAAATTGTACTTTGTTCAGTGTGTAAACAAAAGTACTGACAGCTTCCATCTAGAATATTTGGGTGATGCCTTTCTTTATCATCAGTATTCTTGCACAATCAACTATTGATTTGTTCCTTCTCTCAGTAATCCCATTTTATTATGGTGTTCTTGGTGCAGAAACCTGTCTTTTTATACCATGCTCATTACAAAAGTTAGTGAATTCATCTGATATAAACTCACCTCCTCTATTTGATCTCAAACATTTTATATCCATACCACTTTGTTTTTCTACCATCTGAGACCCACATTAGACTGTTATAGTTTTACTATTTTGTTTTCATGCTTTCAGTAGTTTATGCTTTGACATACTTTGACTATCTGAGAGACTTTTCATCCTTTTGAGGATCGGTGGAATCCTGTGTTATATATTTCGCACCTGATTTTGTAATCAGGGTACTTTTGAGATGTTTATGTTCTGATTTAGTTTCAGCTTATGTAGATCACTTATTTGGGTCTAAATGTATGAATGTAATATGATGAAAATGGTTTAGGAAACCGATGTTAGGAAATTTCAGTTCTAAATGCAATGTGACTTATATGCTTACTTACAATATTGATGTTATGTTATGTTTCATAGCATGTTTTTTGGATCTACTGATGTGTACATTGAGTGTGTAGGAAAAGTTGACCATGGATCTAAATCGGGGACCCAATACTGGAACCCATGTATATACCTGTTCTTACCAATGTCCTGTCTATATAAAGAGACATGGACCTCATTGTTATGTGTTTATTTCGTAAACATGGTTTGCATGTATGTTATTAAATTAGTAAATGTTTATGTTGTTAAGTCATGTCTAATGTTTTAATTTAATGTGCCAAATTTGGCAAGTGTTGAAATTTTATTATGGACATGGCTAGTAAAGGGAAACCAAGGTAAGTCAAGGGTTTACTAAGGTCATCTTTGAGTAGTACCCATGCTTACCCCAGGGTTAGAAGTTTCTAGAGTTTCTTTGGACTCCTAGAGGGTAACCGGGGTCAGTTTTAGTCACCCAACTTGGTACCCTATGGGTTAGGGGTCATTTTCTATCATTAATGAGCCTCCAAACTCATTTATTACCGCCTTAAAGTGTCATTTTCATCTTTGAGATAATTTGAAAGAGGAGTGTGACTTTGGTTAACCTCACTCTCTCTTCTACCCATGTTTCATTTGACTTTACCCTTGGAGGGTTAGGAAGTGGTTTTGTTAAGGATTGGTTAGAGTTACTTTACCCTTTGGTTAAACCTTGCTCATGTTGGAGGTTTTCCTATTTAGGGGAGTTTTTAGGATGAGTTGAGTGTTCACCCACTCTCTACCCTTAGAGACAGAATCCAGTTTGAAGGAGCCTTTGGAGAAGAAAGCTTAGGAACGATAGCTCAACACCATTCCTCTTTTTACCATGGCTTGGATCAAGGTTGGAATTCTTTTAAAGTTTTTGTTTATGTTATGTGTGTTCTTGAGCTCAAGGACTCCATTAATAGAGTTTTATGGTTTTCTTGAAGCTTTTATTTTGTTGGAAATTTTCTTTTTGTTTTCTCAATGTGTTTACTATGTGTTGATTTTTGAATGGGTCTTCAAGGTACACTCACCCTTGGGAGGGCAGAGTAGCCTTTGAGGGGTAGTGGAAATGACTCCTGTTAAGTGTAGAGTCTCCCCTGTGTGGAGGGATAAACTTGGGGTAACACGATACCCATGAAGCCAAGATGGGCCTGAGGGCATTTAGGAGGTATAAGGAGGTTATTCAGGATAGCATCTTGTAAAGATGATCCTTGGCAAGTCCATGTGAGGCTTGCTTATATTATTGTGATCTTGGCTTTCTCCTTCAGTGAGGTCTACCACTACCCCTGTTTCTAGAATGTCTTTTGGAGATACTTCCTCATGTGCATACTATGTTGGGAAGGTTTTCTTGTTTTCTTGAGTCTCTTTTCCTTCCTGTTTGTTGGATGTTTATGTTTGTTACCCATTCCAGATTGGATCCCTAAGCTCGGGGGTGGCCTTGTAAAGGCCTAGGTTGGGAGGTGAGCCTCCATGGTCAACCTCATCTCCACAGGTTCAACTGGTAGCTGAAGTTTCTATTTACCCTTTGATGAAAGATATGTGCAACTGTAAACCGGTCCTTGGAAAATCTTTTGCTTTGAACGAAATTCTCTTTGATCATGTGGAGATGGAAATTCTACGAAATTTGTAACCTATGTTGTATAAACTTTTCATGTTTGTTCTAAATTGAGTAGAATGGTTGTTATAAAATAAAAATAAAAAATTGGGAGTAATTGCATCCCACATTGCTTGAATGTTTTTCTTAAGATTTCGTTAAGACACTATGATATAGATGAAATCAATTCCTATTTTGTTATCATTTTTAGAATTATTTGATTCATAGTGTTCTTGAAATAAATTGTCATTTTTTTTTTACTTGGTAGAATTCTGGAAATTATAAAAAAAAAATTTATGCCAAAAATTTAAATTTTCTTGTACCAATATGTTTAGCTTTAAATATGGGTTTCAATTATTAAATTTTTTTTTTAAAAAAAATCTCTAAGTACCTACTGTTTCAATAAATACAGTCTTTCACACCAGTGTATTATTTTTTTTGGGATATATAAATTATATATATATGTATACATTTATATTTATATATGTTTCAGCGTACATATATAAATATAACTTTATACATTCATTTTAACTATGCAAAAAAAAGAAATATAATATAAAAATTAAATTAAATTAAAGTGAGATCGCGCTGTGTATGCGCGTGATTTTTTTTTAGTTTGTAATCGCTCTTTTTTTAATATTTTTATCAGTGGTATTGGGGAGGGCCGAAACCCCCCCAAACCGTCGGCACCCCTTTGTTCTCGCATGGGGGCCGCGCGGCCGTGGGCCACCCACGACCTCCCTGTGCGGGGGTTACATTACCCACTCCGCCGCTTTTTCCCCCCCTTCACCACCGCCGAACCACTGCATTGCGCCGCTTCCTTCCTTTATGATTTTTGTTTAGATTTTTTTTATTATTATTTAAATTTTATATATTCAGGTTGTTATATTTGGTTAGAAATAATTTTATTCAATGATGTATTAAGATTTGATTTGATTCTCTTAAGTAGATTGTTAAAAAGATTTGACTTAAAAATATGAAATATATATGTATTTGTTTTCATTTAAGTTTTGTTTATATTTTAGTTTAGGGTGTTAAATTAATATTATTTGATTAATTTAAAGTTAGATTTATTTTTAGATTATTATATAAGATTTTAATCTTATGTTGTCTTAATTATTAAATAGTTTAGATTTAATTTAATGATTCTTATTGGGAGGTAGCTTATAAGATGATAATTTAGGCTCGATTTTAGTTTAGTCTTCGATTTTAGATAAATGTGCTTTAGGGGATTTTAATAAAATTGTTATTTTAAAAGTTATAATGCTTATAAGATTTAGTATTAAGCTTATCCATTTTAGTTTTTAATTTATCATTCTTAGTTTTCTATCCTCTTTCGTCACCCTTGACCGTTTACGCGCACGGTTGAATTTCGGTCAACCATGGTCAACTTTATCTGTCGGTCTCGATATTTGAACCCTATGCTTCTTGCGGCCTCTAGGTCCTAGGGTTTCAGTTTCGAGTCTTTTGGAGATAGTTGACTTTTTGGTCAACATGGGTTGACTTTTTGGTCAAACTGTCTCATTTTGTGCACCTTTGTCTTCCATGAAGCTTAGTTGGCGCTAGAGACCCTCCCTCACATATTTCAAAGCATAGTTTACTTTTGGACAACCCTAGTTGAATTTTAGCCAAACTATCTCGATTTGCATGCACGACTCTTCTTTTAGGTCTAAGCGAATCCTAGATGTCCCATTTACCTTTTTAGCGTATAGTTGACTTTGATCAACTCTAGTTGACTATCGGTCAACTACCTCAGTTTGCGTGCAGTTCCTGTTGGGGACTTTAGTCATCCCTTAGGATAGCTGTGTAAGCTATTCCTCTCCTTGTGACCTATTCTGGTTATCATTTACCCTTGAACCATTTTGCGCGCACTTGTTACCCTTGTGTTGTTTTCATATCCCGTTTTAATTGCGTTATTTAAAATTTTTGTTCGTGTTTTTTTGCCCAACTTTTGGGCATGACATTTTGGTATCAGAGCCATGTTAGCAACATTGGGAACCTAATCCACTATGTTATCACTAAATTTGTCTTGCTTGTGAAGGATGCCACCTGTCACTCGTCAAGCCCATCAGCAAGGGCATGGTCGGCGACGTATCCCCGCAGCACGCGTAGAGGTACAACCCGAGGTAAAGGATCATAGGAGGGATCAGAGTCCACCTCCTGAACCCCCTCCTGATCCTAATGCAGCGCTTTTGTTGGCCTTTCAAAACTTGGCCGGGATCATACTTGACCGCATGCCACCTGTTAATCAGGAGAGAGAGAGAAGTAGGAGCCCACCTCCTAGAGCAGGGAGAGATCAGATAGTTTAGGAGGATGAATCCATCACAGTTACAGGTAGTGTTCCTAGGGGAGGTGCACAGAGGCTCAATAGGGCACCCCCCGATATCGGGAATCAGATTACAGAATTGATGAGGCTTAAACCGCCTCCCATCATAGGAGAAGCAGATGGGGCAGGAGCTGAGGCTTGGCTTTTGAGCCTAGAGAGGTGCTTTGGGTTGCGAAACTATGGCAGAAACCTTAAGGCACAGTTCACTATCCTATTGCTTAGAGATGGGGCCTCCACTTGGTGGAGGCATGAGGAGACCAAGGGTCTCATTGACATCAATACCCTCTCTTGGGGAGCTTTCCTTGAGCTCTTCAAAGAGTGGTATATTTCTGAGCAGTTCAGACAGCACCGTATAGAGGAGTTCCATGACCTCCGGCAACGGGGTCTTTCAGTAGCCCAGTATGAGGGTAAGTTTCTCGATCTCCTACCCTATGTTGAATACATGGGAGACGAGAAGCTTCAGGTGAACAGGTTCATCAAGGGATTAAATCTCGCGATTTCAGATAGGGTATGCATGGTACCTCTAGGGAACTTGAGGTTCACAGTAGACAGGGCCTTAGTGGCCAAAGAGATAGTCTGGGGCCCACCGAACTATAGGGATGGTTCGCAGAACCACAATACCTCTTCTCAGGATTCAGGATATCAGAAGAACTCATGGAAAGGGAATCAGAGGAACTCTTCTGGGACATATAGGGCCCCACAGCAGCAGCAACAACAACAACAACAACAGCAACCACAACATTCCCAGTAGGATCGGAGACCACAGGTTCCAAGCGCACCTCCAACGCAGACTCAGTAGTCCTCTAGAGGTGGGTACAATGAGTCCTCTAGGGCTTCAGGCTCACAGTACTCTAGGCCTTCAGGAGTTCAGATTCAGTCACACGGGCCATGTTACACTTGTGGTGTCATGGGTCACTTAGCTAGAGAATGTTCTCAGGGTGGCAATCAACATGCAGCGATGTCCGATCCGACAATTCAGGATAGGGGAAAGTCCCACATGATTTTTGCAGCAATTGATAACTGGCCAGTAGAGCATCAGGCCACCGTCTTTGAAGCCTCAGGTGGATTCGGATGGACATCTAGCATTGGAGCCAATTTGTATCTTGGCTCGGCGGACTTTGGGCCTTCAAGGCAGAGAGCTGGACCAGGTTAGGGTCTAGTGGGATTTCTATGATGAGGTTACAGCCTCTTGGGAGGACACAATACAGATGAGATCATAGTACCCTCACCTCTTCGATGAACTCCAGGAGGAAGTTCATGCCTAGAGGGGGTGGATGTGAGACCCACATTAGACTATTATAGTTTTACTATTTTGTTTTCATGCTTTCAATAGTTTATGTTTTGACATACTTTGACTATCCGAGAGACTTTTCATACTTTTGAGGATCGGTGGAATCCTTTGTTATATATTCTGCACCTGATTTTGTAATCAGGGTACTTTTGAGATGTTTATGTTCTGATTTAGTTTCAGCTTATGTAGATGGCTTATTTGGGTCTAAATGTATGAATGTAATATGATGAAAATGGTTTAGGAAACTGATGTTAGGACATTTTAGTTCTAAATGCAATGTGACTTATATGCTTACTTACAATATTGACGTTATGTTATGTTTCATAGCATGTGTTTTGGATCTACTGATGTGTGCATTGAGTGTGCAGGAAAAGTTGACCATGGATCTAA
>MU224311.1:1774970-1793447 GCA_018584345.1 Thuja plicata | reverse complement strand
TATACACATATACATGCATATATATACATATACATGCATATATACACAAATTTACATACAATATGTATAAAAAAAGTATAATGCATATATACAAATAATATATATTATAAAACAATAAAATATGAAAATTATAAGTGTGAAAAAATTGATAAAGACGTTCGCTAAAATGGAAGCCCACTGTTCTCTCTTGTCACTTTCAACCCAGCCGAAATAGTGAAAATGACTGTTTCGGCAAGTTTTATTCCACCATAAAAAAACCTGGTTACTTTCGATCGAAAGTAACCAAGTTACTTTCAATCGAAAGTAACTAGGTACTTTTGATCGAAAGTAACTTCCGATCGAAAGTACCCATTTTAGGTACTTTTGATCAGAAGTTACTCACTTTTGATCAAAAGTGTTTCATCGTTCTGATCGAAAGTATGATGAATTTTTTAGTGGGCCACACTTTTTGGGGCAAATTCCTTCCTCCCAAAAAGTGTAACCCACTATTGTGGTATTACCCATACCTTTCTTCATCATCATCTGAATCATCCTTTACATCCACAAACACCATCTCGATGTCTTCATTAGATTCAGTGTCAGTATCATCATCCTTGCATTTAGCTAGTTATCTGACCTTCTTTCCTTTGTCCTTATAGTCTCAAGTATCTCTTCTTTCTGATTGTCGATAGCTTTTGTAATCACCTCTGTCAGACTTCTTCTGAAAAGATTTGTCATTACTTCTTTCATCTTTTCTTCTGTTAGTACATCTTGCAGTAAAGTGTCCAAACTCTTTGCAATTCAAACAAACAAGTGGTAATTTACCTTTGTATTTACCTTTTCCTCTCTGCATTCTTCTGGCCATAAGTGCTTCTATTTCATCAAGATAATCTTCTTCACTTTCACTATCACTATCTTTTCTCATAGTGTTTTTGGGACTTGATTTACTTATTCTCATAGAATTTTTAAATGCAGACTCTATGTTTGGTACGACACTATTATCAAAGTTATTCATCTCAAATGAAATCTATCTTCCAATTAAATTGTCTAGAGTAATGTTTCTATTTGCTACTACTCTCATTTCTTGAATGGAAAATACTCTAATAGCATAAGTAGGTAGTAAGGTTCTTAGAATTTTCCTTACCACTGTATCTTCTTCTAGTACACCTCCAGGTCCTCAGATAGCATTGACTAACTCTTTAATTCTTGTGTTGTACTGAGTGATGTTTTCTCCTTTCATTTTGAGATCATCAAACTTTCCTCTAAGGCTTTCTGCCTTGGCTCTCAAAACATATTTGTCACCACCATGTACAAGCTTCAATTTGTCCCACATCTGCTTTGAAGGTTTGCATTCTTTGACATCTTCAAATTTAGCATTGGAGAGTGAGGAAGCAAGCTCTATCATCATGCCATTATGTTCATGCTTCTCTCTCATTTGTTCAACTGTTGGTGCTCCTATGGGAAACACATATTTAGTTTCAAGGAATTGAGTAACATCATTACCAATACCTGATAAGTGGAGTGTTATCCTACTTTGCCATGAAGAAAAATTATCTTTGTTCAACTTGGGCACATCTTTTCTATTCATCTTGTGATCTTTAACTTAGGTCTTGAAACCTTCCTTCTAAGAACACAAGCTTTGATACCAATTGTTAGTAATAACTGAGAGGGGGTTGAATCAATGGCCTCAAAAACTTATCCTTATTCTAACCACCAATCAAATAAACCTCTGATTATTATGTCCCTACAAGATGCATGCCATGAAATACTTATAATGATTAACTGTCTATTGGTTTTCCTTGTCTTTCGTTATTCTCCTTGATTACCAATAAGAAATATAACTATTTACTAAAATACAATAAATATGCAGAGTATACCGATAAATCTAGAAATGCATATGTGAAATGTAAAACAGTAAAGAAATAAACCACACACTCATAACACATGGATTTTAATGTGGAAACCCTATTAAGCAAAAAACCACTGGGACTAGTACCCCAAATTTTCACTTTTCTGAAGTGAGCCTTGTTAGGAGCCAACCTTGTTAAAGGTTACAAACACACTATTAGGTGTGACCTTGTAAGAGGATTTTACACATATAGGTTTTCACTTAGTATCGGGCATCTAATGCTTCCATCCTTGAATTAGCCTCTCTCTTAGACCGTCAATAGGCATTGGGCCTATCCAATGCTACTTTCATGAATCAACATTTTTGGCACTCCTTGGGATGTACCTCAATATATAGAAGACTGTTAAGTCCTGCTCTTTTAGGAGACTTGATGCTTCAATGGTTAAATTGAAACAAAATGGCCTATTTCTAATGAAACTTGAATTTCATATTTTCAGATCTATTTAACTACATTACATCTCTTATCAATGTATCAATTCATTTCTTTTGTGCACCATATTTTATGCTCTATGATGTTGTGCTCACTATTTGTTGGTGTCTGCAAAATTCCTTAGCTCTCCTTCAACTTGAATGATAAGTACTACATGAAGTTGTTCTTCATCAGTTTCTTCTTAGCATCCTCTTTATATTCACTCTCCTTAATCCTTTTTCATGTGATGCGGAAATGAATAAAGTGTGTCTCTTATATAGACATAATATTTATTGATTCATGATTCTTGATTCTTGATTCTTGGCATGAAAAACAATCCAACCAATATGATTTAAAGCATAACTCCTGATTTATCTTGTAGTTATCTTTATGCCAACTATACAAATCTTCTTTAAATCAATCACTTAACTCTGGTCAAATAAAAGAAAGAAAACAACCAGTTAAGTCTATCTTTAGCTCTTGCCAGCTAGATATTTTGTCATTTTCTGAACTCTCTGTTCCATCGGTCAACTCTTCAGTTAGTCATCGGTTACAACTACCAGTTTTTTTGGTGTGACTCGAGTTAGCTTTGGGATCTCTGTCCATTTGGCAACTCTATTTTCATCTCATCGGGCATCTTGTGGTTTTCTTCGTCGGGCAACACTGTCTTCTTCTCGTCATGTATCACTATGACTTTTCTTCTTTTCCTTTACTGATGGTGTGCACTCCATTGGTTTTATCTGTCACTTAGTGAATACTTGACTTTTATGCATTACTGAAAACATAACCTTTTTTCCATCGATTCTCTAAAGTCTTTGGCATTTTGCACATGACCATACAGATGATATCAAGTTGACATCGATGACAATACAAACCATTAACTAATTTAATACCTTGCATTATCTTCAACTTAACATTATCAAACATTTAATCAGTTACATGTCATCAATCTTTCCCTTTGGCATTGATGGCAACAAACTTATATTATCACACTGTACTATTTCTAATAAAATATGAAATATAATTGTTGAGATTCATCAAACTACCAAACACTTTGTTTGGATAACTGATAAAAATATCTGACCGCCGGTAAGCTATGTTTTAGCTTAGTGTTGAATCTTCTTCTTGTGTCAAATTCCCTCCTTTGACTATTCTCTCTTTTGTGATATCTTTTTTTCTTGTCAGCAACTCTTCCTTTGTATTAACTCCTTCATACAAACTCTCTCCCTATGGATATGATCTCTCCTTGTTGGGGTAATCTGATAATGGATAATCTTTCTTCTTTTTCTGATGATTGTGATAATATGGATACTTTATCTCCCTTTGAAAACAATGCCAAACAAATATCTTACAGATATCTAACATTAATGTCAAGTGATATTTTCTCTCCATCCATAATATATTCCTTGAATTTCTGTTATCCATCAGCAATACACCATTATGCTCTGGTGCTTAGTTCTGATATATACATGTCTGTATATAGATGTAGCTTTGAAGTTCTTCTCTTTTCTTGCATCAACATGAATGATACTTTGATAATAAGTAGGCTGATGTAGCCTTCAGTCATTTTACTGACTGGTAGACAAGGGTGTGACGCCCAGCCTCTTTCTCAAGTACTCAAATGTATCTTTGGGCAGTGGCTTGGTGAAGATATCAGCCAATTGTTCTTTTGATTGCACATACTCAAGTATCACCTCTTTTTCTTGAACTTGTTCTCTCAAGTAATGATACTTGATGGCAATGTGTTTAGTCTTTGCATGCATTACTAGATTCTTGGAAATATTTATTGCACTGGTGTTATCACAATAGATAGTCACTGGTTCTAAGATCTTGATATGCATACCTTGCAGCATCTGTTTGATCCATGCAATATTTGAGAAATTTGCAGCAACAACAACATATTTTGCTTCTACAGTAGACTATGAGATGGATCCCTACTTCTTGCTAATCCATGTGACAAGTATGTCACCCATAAAGAATGCTCCTCTAGTTGTTCTCTTCCGGTCATTAAGATTTCCATCCCAATTACCATCGGTAAACACCTTTAGTTCAAATTTTCCTTCTCTTCTATATCATAAGCCAAATTCCTCAGTATTCTTCAGATATCTTAGGATTCATTTCATAGTAGTGATATGTGATTCCCTGGGGTTAGTATAAAAGCTAGCAACAATTCCTACTACATGTGCAATATCTGATCTAGTGTGTACAACATACATGAGTTTTCCAATTATTGATCTGTACTAAGTCTAATTTACCTCTGTTGTCTTGTCCTCTTTGATCAAATTACATCCGGTATCCATCGGTGTTCCAACTGGTTTGGATTCTTCCATCTTGAATATTTTCAGGGCCTCTTTGATGTACTTGGACTGTGTAATGAAAATACCTTCCCCTTGTTGCATGATTTGGAGACTAAGAAAGAACTTGATCTCACCAAACATAGACATCTTGAACTCTGTGCTCATTTCATTAGCAAATGATTTGCATAGCATATCATTTCCTCCAAATATGATGTCATCAAAAAATGTTTTAGCAATCAGGGTGTTAGCATCAGTATCTTCCTTCAAATAAAGATTACTCTCTGTTTCATCGGTCAACTATTTAAGTAGTCGTCGATTACAACTACCCATTCTGTCGGTGTGACTCTAGTTAGCTTTGGGATATCCATCCGTTGGGCAACTCTCTTTTTAGCCTGTCAAGCATCTTGTGGTTTTCTTTGTCAGGCAACACTATCTTCTTCTCATTGGGTATCACTATGACTTTTCTTCTTTGCCTTTACCGATGGTGTGCACTCTATCGGTGTTATCTGTCACTTAATGAATACTTGACTTTTATGCATTGCTGGAAGCATAACCTTTGTTCCATTGATTCTCTAAAGTCTATGGAATTTTGTACATGACCATATAGATGATATCAAGTTGACATCAATGACAATACAAACCATTAACTGATTTAATGCCTTGCATTATCTTCAACTTAACATTATCAAACATTTAATTAGTTACATGTCATCAATCCTAAGTCTTCACAATTAATTGATTTTTAATTAATTAATTGGCTAATTCTAATTTATGGGATTTTATAATTTCATAAATGCTAATTTTGATTTATCGGGAATATTGATTTATTTATTCAATTAAATCCTCCTAATCTCACCTAATTTGTCATATCCCTTAATTGTGGTTCACATCCCTATTAAGGTGCTTCATGATATCTCCCATATATCTTCAATATTTCTTCATTCGCTTCTCCTGTCATCATGCTTCCAAAATCCTTCCTTGTTTTCCCTCCATTGTGCATTGAATTTATGCATTCTAATTCACCTAATTGCTTCTCATTTTCTATAAATTGAGATTCTTTCCTCTCTTTCAAGTTTGAACCACTAACTCCTAGTATTCTCACTATCAATTTGTGCTTTCAATTTCTTTGTGCAATTATTTTATTGTAAAAAAGCAACATAATCTACCTCTATGGAGAAGAAAGGAGAGCATTTGAGCATCATTTGAAGAGATTTCTTATGTTTTTGTTGCATATTGTTTGTCAATTCCTCTTTCAATGGCTCTAATGTTATATTAGATAGGTTAACATATTGTTTAGGGGTTGTGGTTACCTAGATATGCTTCTCATGCCTTTTTCTGGTCTTATAGGTTTATATAATTTTCACCAGGGATGTATCTTCTTAAATGATCTTGGAAAAAAATATTCCTCATTTAGGAAAAAAAGATTCCTCATTCAATTTTTGTTGTAATGCAATCCCGAAAAACATAAATGATTCCAACATCCACCTTTAATTTATGTCAAACTTTGTATTCAAAGAGTAGGATTCGATGCTGATGCAATTCAAACTTTGTTGGAGGGGAGTAAGAGAATCAAACATATGACTCAAAAATGACTACATAACCGATGTTCTAGGGGGAAACACTATCTACAGATTACTAGATGAATCTCAAGTTGTCCTCTTAAAAAAGCTGCCTTCCCAAAATAGCCACATATCTGCAACTAACTTTCAAATATATGTATTAAAAACCCACATTACAAACTTCAAATAGGTAGAGTGTTTTCTAATTTCCTCTGAATATGAATCAAATTACTACCCACCAACTCATAGGATAATGCTATACAATTAGAGAATGTATATTACATAACTTTAGTTTGAAAATATAAATCATTACATTCTAGTAGAAATGACTTACTATTCAACTTAGAAGTTTTTTTGGGGGGTATACAAAGGGTGATGCTATTATTAATATCATCTTCTTAGATATCTCAATATTTGGCTAGAGTGTTGTCATATCCTCTTTCTTATGATAGCGAAGAATAAAATCACTAATCCCTTGTTTTTGTTAATGGTAGGTTTTGAAAACATTGAGTGATTAAATTTATAAAAATAATATATAATTAAACCATTTTAAAGTGGCCAAAAAGTTTCAGTAGTTTAGTGCCTATTATTTATAGATTCATTTGTATATGGTTTGTTTTTCCTTCCCTGTATTTATTTGAATAAATTTGATACAACCTATTTTCCTAAAAAAAATTATCTTCTAAATGGCCTTTCCTTGAACTCATGTGCTAGACAAACACATATAAAAATTAGACAAAGGTTTTTCTAATTGACCGTCCACATATCTTCGGCATACCCATTGCACACCAAGGTGTGATTTCTATTCTACTATATTATAGAGCCTACTCATGTACTATATATAATATAAAATATATTTTTAAGTGTATCATAAGATTTTATATTATTTAAAAAAATTGAAAAATAAGTTATATATAGTTTCAAAAGTCAATGATAAAGTGTCTTTATATTTATGAAATTAAAATGGGTTGTCTTTTCCAACCATTTCTCATTAATGTTCTGTAATTCCTAGTAGTCATGTTTAGGTTTATCCTCCAACTACTTGTTCATAGTTCTTATTCGTTGTAATATGCTTTTGTTTTTTATTTTAAAAAGTAGCCTAAACTGGGGGCTGACCTGAACAAAAAACCAGCATGAGGAGTGCTAACAACCAGCAAAGCACACACACAACAAACCCTTAGCCTATGCCAATTTTAAAAGCCAAAAACCAAGAAATAAAATCAACAGACCCCAGCTCCAACACGGAGCTAGTAACTAGCCTAGAAGTCCTAACAGGCCCCAGCCTCACCATGAGGTTGGTAACCAGCCTGTCGTAGTAAGTAACGGTAAAGTTCACATTAATAGTAACAAACAACATATTACAAAAACTTGAGATTAACCAAAGATCTAACAGGCCCACATCACCCAACCAAAAAGTCCAGGCAAAAAAGTTAACCATAAATAGAGGAAAAGGAAGCTACTTGGGGTTACCTTCCCTGACATTCAACAGGAGCTTAAGCTAGTCATTCATTAGGAACTGGTACAGGTCTTCATCCTTTCGCTCACCTCCTGAGTTTATTTTCTCCATATGAAGGAGTTAGAGCGTAGTGGCAGCCGCATGCATGACCTTGACAATAAAGTCTGCAATCCTACTAAAGCTTTCCCTGAGATTTTTAATTTCCACCCTCATTTCCTTTATCTCCACCTTAGGGTCAGACAGCAATAGGGGATCCTGAGGACCAGCAGTAACAATGGGGGTGTCACTCACAACATCAGGCATTTTCTCCTCTATTTTTTTAGGGTCCTCCGGGGCAATATTTATAACCACCTCGGGGCTAGGGGACTGTGAAGTTAGGAGCGGAAAGTCGGCTTTCATCTCCTCAAAGAGTTTTTTCTTCAAAAGGTCAAAGGCGGGGAGACCAAAACTGGCAGAGACATGAGAGTTATGACTTTTCACAGACCCATCCAAAATAGGGATTTTCTTCTTTTTTTCCCCTTTATTTCTCCTCAACCTTAACTTTCTTCCCCACTTTAGCTTTCCCCTTAGTGACCTGCTTGATATCATCTTCCTCCTCCGAATCTTCTTCTCCTTCATCCTCTTCAGTGCACCTCTTTCTCACATATTTTTGCTTGTATCTGGTTTTGGTAGCGATTTTGTTAGATCTCCATCTATTATCATTATTCTCGTCCTCTCCTTCAAATTCAATGGTGATTTGGTCACCGTCGGCCAAACTCAGCTTATTCTTCTTGGAAACAGGGGTTTTGGAAGAAGTTGTGGGGTTAGAAAGAGTGACTTGAAGCTCATTAGGATTCTCAAGATACAACATAAAGTTATGGAGAGAAACAATCCTAGGTAGGCAGAGGGCTAAATGGAAATTGTAAAGGCATAGCATTAAGCCCTAATGGAGAATCCAATAATTCTACCTGGATTTCATTTTTTTTTAGACTTCCAAAATAGAAGCTTCCATCGAATGGCACAAAAAAAATGGAAAGGAGATGGAATTGTTGTACCTAAAGTGGTTAAGGAGAGGGAAATGGTAGTTGTAACAGGTGCCGAAGTGGCCTTCTAGAGTGATATACTTCATCAAAATGAAGCACATTTCATTCCATGGGTCAGGCAACATCATTCTATTGAATCCTCCCCTAAAACATTCAAGAATCTCTATTTTTTTTAAGAATCTTTTCATATGGGTGTCATCTCGGCTTTTGGTGATCTTCTTCCATTTTTTCCCCTTTGTGGAGAGAACCGTGGCCTGTGTGATAACCTCCTCATTAATCTCAAAGGTTATTCCATTTATCATGACTTTGCGCTCATCCCAAATTTTTACCAACTACAGAGAGACTAGTTCCTCACTGCCACCCATAGCCTTCATGAACGGGAAGAAACTGCCCTCCTTAAGGTAGTTGAGAATGCACGGATTTTTGATTAATTCATCCTCAATCCTAGTGTGTTCCACCCGCACCATATCCCCACCCATCTCCGAGATCTATTCAGGAAAGTCTTCCTCCTTGGTCTCAATCGACATCCCACCTTTCCCTCCTCTGTTCAGCACAACCCTCACCAGAGTAGAGCTAGTAACCCAACAAATGTAGCAATTTTTCTCCAGATAAAAAACCAAATGGTTTTAATGTCCACCTTCTCACAGAGTTGGCCCATACTATTCATGTGGATAAATAAATAAGCTTTGCATGTTGAGGAATGATATCACCATAAAGGCTTGACGTAGAAATTAATCACATCAGTCATATCATTCTTTCCCTTGTGTGTATTATGCTCCACGTCTTCTTTTAATTTGAAAAAGCTCATACTCTTTCTAAAAATGACATTGATAGCCCATCTTTCTAGCTGGAAATAATTAATATAACCAAATCCCACATCTATTTTAAAATTTGAAAGGATGCGGCACCTCGTGAACTTGTCCACCATCTTTCTTGACCAATCAAAATCAGCCTCATTAGTCATCATTAAATTTGCTTTCTTTTTCCATAAGGAAAATAACATGCTTGGGTAGAGAGTTTAAGTTTCTCCAACATCTTAAGTCATTCACTGCAAGACCCATGGTTGCCAGCATGTCTTCCACTGCGTTACCTTCATGGTAAATGTGCTGAAGGTTGAAGTCATTGAACCTAGGGAGAAATAAACAAATGTCTTGTAGCACATTTGCCAGGATCCAACCAATAGTATAGTTCCCTTTAACTAGCTCAATTACAATTTTAGAATCACCTTCTATGATTAATCTTTTAATCCCAATATCAAAAGCCTCCTTTAGACCCCATAGGAGGGTAGACATATTAGCCAAATTAATAGACCCCTTCCCCAGGTGGACCACATAGGCCAGGATCAGGTGACCTTTTTTATCTCTAAGAATACCTCCTCCCACAACATTACCATTAAAGGCAGTGCCATCAAATTTCATCTTGGTTATGTATTCCTTCAGGGGTGACCATTTAGTGTTTAGTCTTGTCAGAATTTTGGAATTTTCCATCACGTAGAAGGAGGTGGGAAGAACCCATTCCTTAGCTATCATACACTCCACTCCCTTGGGGGGATGGGGGGATTTTCCAGTGGCAGGTACCCAGGTTTTCCTTCAGCAGATTCACAGTCAGCCACACTGTTCCTTCAACATTGTTGTCTTCTCCTCTAAAAATATGATTGTTCTGCTCCTTCCATAGAATCCAGTAGACATGTGGGGGTAATAGGTGTCGAAGGATGTTGATGAGAGGGTGCTTAGCTATTCGAGCTCAGTTATTAATGAATTGGTATAAGTACTCCAAAAAGACCCAGACCAGTTGTAGTTTGCTCATTATTTTTCCCACACCTGAGAAGTGTAAGGATAGTGAATAAGAATATGATTTATTGTCTCGGCCTACATTTTACAATGAACACACCTATTGATTAGCTGTGTTCCTTGTTTCTGGAGGTTGTCCAACATAAGGATTTTTCCATGAAGAGCGGTCCACCAGAAAAAATTTATTTTGGGGATGAGCTAGAGAGACCAAACCTTTCCCCAACTCATCTCATCGGCCAGAACCTTAATGTTAGCAAGGTAAGTAGATTTGACTGTAACCTCCCCCGATTTACTATGACACCACATAGGCTTATCAACAATTTGAGAGATGCAGATCCTGATCTCAGCAATCAGTTTCTATAGTTCCAGAATGTAGGGTGGGACATGCTCCTGGCCATGGTAAGCATTAGCAAGGTTCTTCCATTTCTTATCCTGAGAAATGTAGTCACTAACTTTGTCTCCAAAATGAGAAATCAAATGATCCCTGAGGAGACTAAGTTTGTTTCTACTGAGAGGTTTATCTCCCACCCACCCGTCCTCCTAGAAACTTATATGTTTTCCATCACCCACCACCTATTTTAAGCCTCTGAGGAGGAAGCCTTTACTTTTCACCATGAAGTTCTTGAATTTAGAGCCAGTGGGGTACTTTTGGCCTAGGGGGAATTGGTCATTTAAGTAGTAATTGGCCTTCAAAATTTTACACCAACTAGAGTTATCTTTAAAGAGTTGCCACCCAAGTTTGGTAATTAGCACCTTATTAAGATCTTTTATCTTTCTCACTCCTAGCCCTACCACCTTCTTTGGTTGGAAAACTATATCCCAGCTAATCAGGTTCATTTTAGTCATTTCCTCCATTCTGGACCATAGGAAGTTCCTTTGGATTTTTTCTAGTTTCTCCGCAGTTCTATCATTGATTTTGAAAAGAGATAGGAAGTAAATAGGTATTCCTTGGAGGGCCGCTACCAGAAGTTGGAGCTTCCCCGCATTACTAAGAACCTTACCTTTCCATCCTGCCAATTTTTTCTACATTTTTTCAAGTATGGAGTTCTAGAAAGGGTCAAAGACTTCCTTCATAGTGAGAGGGAGTCTGAGATAGGTGTCAGGAAGTATACCACCCTTATAGCCAATACATTCTATAATTTTTAATTGGGTTCTCTGTTCAGAATTAAAGAAGTAAATTTTTCTTTTACTATAACTAATCACCTGACCTGAATCCTCCACATAAACATTCAGCAGATCTTTCTATTCTCTTGCTTCTCTAATGCAAGATTTCCCAAATAGAAATGTGTCATCCACAAATTTTTGAATGATTTCAAGAGGAAGAGTGGAAGCCAGTTTAAATCTGGCAATGTGTCCAAAATCCTCCAGTCTCAGTAAATTACGAGCCAACACCTCAGCCAGAAGGAGGAACAAATAAGGGGATAGAGGGTCACCTTGGTGCAAGCCCCTCTCCAAATTAAAGGACCCCCAAGGAGAACCATTTACAAGAATCACAAATTTAACAGTTTCCACCACCTCCTTGACAATTCTTATGAAATTTGCATTAAAGCCAAGCTTTTTTAACACCCCATACAGGAATTTCGAAATCACCTTATCATACGCCTTAGAAATGTCCAGTTTCAGTGCCATGCTAGCATTATTACCTCTATCCATCGAGTGAATGATTTCATGGGTAGTGATAACCGCGTCTAGGATTTGCCTTCTCGGAACAAACCCCTTCTAGTTGGGGTCAATTATTTTACCCAGGAGAGGTTTAATCCTATTTGTGATGATTTTTGAAAGCATTTTATAAACTGTATTACAGAGGCTGATAGGCTAGAAATCACTTAGTTCCATGGGGTCTTGAACTTTAGGGATGAGAACAATGTAAGTTTTGTTAATTCTCTTGAGGATTTCGCCAGTTCTAACAAAATCACAAGCAGCATGGATAATATCATATTTTATGACATCCCAGAAATGTTGGAAGAAAGCCAGGGGAAATCCATCAAGACTAGGAGATTTAAAAGCCCCCATGGAGAAAACTGTGGTTTTGACTTCCTCTTTAGAAACCTTGGAAAGCAGTGTATCATTCTCTTCTCTAGAAATAATAGTCGGGATAGCCTCCAAGAGATGAAAGCTGTTAGAATCAACCTCCCTCCGTAGCGGGCTTCTAAAAGTGTCATGAAAGAAGTCCGCTGCATGATTAACCATGTCTTCTTCCTCAGTCATCACCTACCCACCGGAAGCCAGGGATTTAATAGTATTTCTTCTTTTATGGATTGAAGAAGATCTATGGAAAAAAGCTGAGTTGCGGTCACCTTCCTTGAGACATTGGATACGAGATCGTTGCTTCCAGAAGATTTCCTCCCTTTTGAGGTTTTCTTTCCATTTTTTCCTCCTTCTATCTTCCTCAATATGATCTTCCCAAGAGGAATTGCCCATGGCCATTTCATTTTGGAGGAGTTTAATTTTTTCCTCTATCTCTTTCTTACACTGGAAGATATCTCCGAACTTATTTTTGCTCCACTCGAGGGCCTCCCTTTTGATAATTTTAAGCTTCTCTGCAATTCTAAACATATTCGTTCGCCTAATAGGCATATTCCACCACCTTTTTATACATTGTTTGAATTCCTGGTGAGAATGCCACATGATCTCATAGCGGAATGGCCAGGGTCCAGCACGGGCTTTCTCCTCCCAATCAAGAATCAAAGGAGAGTGATCAGACACAGTCCTTGGGAGGTGCAAGAGGCCAGTCAGAGGGGCAATATCCCACCCATTGGAGATCAACCATCTATCCAGCCTAACCTGGATAAGGTGCCTACCTTTTCTATTGTTAGACCAAGTAAAACCTGTGCCCTACAACTCAATATCAACCAAATCACTTATCCTCATGAAATCAGCCAGCTCATGCATACTATCTGAGTAATCTTGGGACCCTCCCAATTTCTCAAAAGGGAACAGGGCAGAATTAAAATACCCAGCACACATAATATGGGTAATCATGGTCAACATCAATGAGGTTAGAGATTTCTCCCTAGAGTCTACCCTGTTCCATTCTAGAGTTTGGGGCATAAATGTTAAACATATACTAGGAGGAATTATTCCAAGTAAAAAATGTAGCAAGAAAGTTATGAGAAGAAGCCACAATGTTTCCAGATAACTTACTAGGGTTCCAGAGAGTAGCAATAGAACCTGAAGCCCCATCAGCTTCACTGTATACGAAGGCTACTCCCAGCCAAATTTTATCAACCAACAGCGCAAAAATATTGTACTTAATTTTAACTAACCTCTTGTATGAAAACCCTATCAACTCAGAGCTCCATAATATACTTCTTCAAAGCAAACTATTTTTGTGGGTTGTTAATACCCTTTATGTTCCATGATATGAACTTCATCTTTTACCTTTTTGAGAGTCTTTCAGGGTTAGTTGCCTTCCACTCGCTATAGCCCTTGCTGCTTCCTTAGCTCTGGTCCCCTAAGCAACTGGGAGGCCAACTTTGTTTTCACTCCCTACATCTGCCTTCTTTTTTTACTCTAGTCCTTCATCCATCTTCTTGCTCCTAGTTTTCCTTTTAGGTTCTGACTAGTTGAGGGTAGAATTCAAGGGCGACAAGGGGGATGTTATCATTATTTCCACCCCAAAATCTAAACCACATTGCTAGGTGGAAGAAGTTTCTCCCCAAATTTTTCTTGTCAGAGCACTTCCAGCCACCCGATTCTTGTTCACCATACTAGCATCACGACCATTAGGACTGTTAATGAGTGTGTTAGAGACATCTGTTAATACTATGACCATTTCTCCATCTTTAGTGGCCATACCCATCTCAACTGCAGTGTTCACCATGAGAATCTCACCTTCTTCTAAGGCCTCAACCTTCTCAGCCTCTGTGTTCCTTACTGACCCTTCCTTGATCTGCCCTTTTTTTAAGGCCTCAATCTTCTCGGTCTCTATTTTCTTTACTGACCCTTCCAACTCTAGCCCACCACCATGGGGGGGGGGAATCCGCCACAGGAAAGATGTTCAACCGTGGTATCCACTGAAGGCACAGCTTCGAGGGACTCAACATTGTTAACCTTAGGCGAGGGGCATGTGGCAGGTTGTTCTTCCAACCTGGAAGAGCCCTTACAGTTAGTCACTAGATGCCCATTTTTCCCACATTTGTGGAAGTGTAGTGTGGCATTTTCATAAACAATGGCCTGGTTCCAGTTCCCCCACTTGGACTTAAGCAGTACGAAGTTGGGAAGGGGCTTGTTCATCGTGACATTAACATAAAATCTAGCAAACACCAGGCGTGACTTAGCAGAGTAATCGAGTCAACTATCATATAACTTCCAAAGGAGTTCCCTATCCATCTAAGCACTTTATCATCCCAGAATTCTAGGGGAAGACCATGAAGGTGGACCTACACTATAGCATCTTTTTGTAGTTCAACTTTTGGGTTAAATCCAGGCTTCCATTTAGCCATCAGAAGAGCGTGCTTCCCATAGTACCATCTCCCTGTAGAAACACTAGTAAAATCTACCTCAACATTAAATCTGAACAGGAACAGACCCCCTGGCATAGTAGAAACTAACAGGTATCCTTTAACTTTCCACCTGGCTGTACACCAACTATGCACCATCTCTATGGTGGGCCTAAAGGAAACAAACCTCCCAACAAGGGCAAGGCGTAGGGTAGTAGATATGTCCTCCACAACTCCATCTGGGATAGACATTTCAGGACTAAATTCTCCAGCTAAGAATTCAGGCGTATCAGGGGTGTCAGAAGACCCAGATCCCAACACCGCCATCTTCCATCCCCCCAATGCAACAACATTATCCTCCTTCACATGCTTTTAAGGGGACACCGTAACACCAGTTAGGGAACCAGGAGAGTCTACCATCTTAGAGGAAAATGGGTCAACCCCTGCCGAGAGGGGTTCCAAATCATCTCTCCTAGAAAGGACCAAGAATAGGTCCAGGTAGTCACTCCCCAGCTCCCCTGGCAGGGCAGGGGTCGAGGCAGAAGCCAACATTCAAAAAAAAAAACGGGCGGGAACCTAGTTGCAAAGAGTAGTTTTACAACATAGAGACTACCATGTTAAAAACATGATAAGTTGGTTTTAAATTTGTAATATGCTTTTGTTAATTTCTATCTAATCATCTTATTAATTTACTTATTTTTGTATTGAACACTATTGGTTATCCTTAGAAATTTAAAATATATTATATTTTTTTCATAAACAAGTTATATTCTCATATATCATGTTATAGAGCTTACTCATGGACCATGTACAATATGATAATATATTTTTATGTGTACCATAAGATTTTCTATATTTTCAAACAAAAAAAAAAAAAAAAGTTATATATAGTTCCAAAAGTCAATGTCAAAGTGTCTTTGGATTATTAAAATGAAAACAGGTTTTCATTTCCAACTCTCTCATGAGGGTTTTGTAAATATAAAAATCATCGACAGCTGGAAGAAGCAAGAAGCAAACTACTTATTTAACAAGATAAACAACTCACTTTCTGGTATCTTACTAATTATTAGTAAAGTTAAGTCATTTCTTGTATCTTATATACAAGATTTATTACACTTAAATAATTCAAAATTTTTATAAAATTATTAAGCTGAAACAAACTTTAAATTTATTAAGTTTAAACAAGTTTTAAAGATTCTTCAACCATTAACAAGATGTAAATCTCATTACGTATAAACTTCTTGGCACCTCAAAATAATTAAATTTTTTTTAAAAATAAAAATAAGAGATCAGTATTGCAGTAAGATATAAATGTTCTTACCTATAAACTTCTTGATAGCTTAGATAAATTAAATATAAACCAAAATTAAAACATTTAGTAGGCGAAATGACCTAATAGCCACACACCCTAACTTTGGACACCTATAGATCCTAAACCATATGTCAAATTTTGATGAATTTTTTGACATGTCTCTGTATGCAAGTTAAGTGCTTAATGTTAAGGTTTCATCTTTTGGGTATTCATAGATCTCTCTCTAGAGACTGTCAAACACAAAGTGGTAAAAAAATGGCCTTCTCAAAGTGTCACTAGATACCTACTATTTTCTTGCACCAATAGTCGTTTACTCAAAAATGCCAGTACTTGTGACCAAATGTCTCAATAGTCGTTAAAAAATGTCCCAATAGTAGTCCACAAATGGGCCAATTATTAACCAAAAAAAGTAAAAAAAATGCTTGGTTATTTGTACATGTGTGATTGGCTATTGATACATTTGTTATCATTTTTGGGGCTCTTTTAGTATTAACAATTGGGGGGCCAAGATGAAAAAAATGTAACTGTTATTGGACCCCTAATAGTTACTAGGGCATTTTCCCCATTCTAGTTTCTAGCCTAAATTTAAAAAAAAAAAAGAAAAAGAAAAAAAAAAAAACTAAAATATGTGAGCACTTGTATTTTACTACAAATTCATCTTCCTACTAAGATTAGAAAATCACTATAACTGTGTGATACATCACTATGAAAAAATCACAATAAAGCTTAAAATATCCATTTGCATTCTAAAAATTGTAAAATTTTGCAGCTAAAGCTACATAATATAGATGGCTTGCACCAAAGGCATGAAAAAAAATAGAGCTGCTCAAAATAGAATTAAATCCTTCATATTCAATGATCATGATTTACAATGTGCATAATTTATACAATGAAAACCATGGTATAAAGCAAGAAATTATGGTGAAGAGTTTTAGTTGTCACAAATCATGCATGTGCAATTAACAAAAATTTATCCTTAATTAGGCATTACAAATGGAATAATTTAGGAGTTGAACATAAAGCACCACTAGTAAATTGCACATAGACTTGTGTTGGCATGTTACCAGAAACTGCACTGATTGATTCCTAAATTTACACCAACAAAAATATCCTCTTTTACCTTCTTTACAAAATCAAAAGATCATTATAAAAAAATAAAGTGTTATCAATATTATTTTATTTCAGGTTCTTTATCACAACATTTACAATAAACCCTATATCTCAAAAGGGATTTCTACCCTCACTTGTCTCAAGCTTCCAGTTTCTGTAGTAATATATACAATAAGATGCAGTTTAAACAATTTAAACAATGCATGTGCCAATGTTTTGTTCGATCTCTCTCGCAATACCCAAATGTGTTCATCGACAACCATACAAGGGAACCACACTAAACAACTTTTAGCTCAGCCTCTTTCACAATTTGTATTTTGTCCTATTTTGTTTCTCAGCCCCCATACATTAAAACCTACGCTCACTCCAACTAAAGTCGTATTTTGTAACATTGTTTAACAAAAAAGAAAAATTTCACAAAATTACAAAAGCTATTAAAACCATTAATAATAGTTTTCAACGATCCAAGGATGCCTTGTTAAAAGAACAGAAAAAACAATTAAGCCCTTAAAACTTTAAAGAAAATTCACAAATCAAACCGGTGCATTAGAAACAAGGGAAGTGAAAATACCTAAAACCTTCTCTACGTTGAATCTTCTATGAACATATCTGCAGATCATTTGGCGTAGAAAATCCTTTTTTGAATGCAAGATCGTGAGCCACGAATAATCTGAAAACCGCAGTCTTCCGCGCAAAAATGCCTCAAAAATTTGCTGCGGGGTATCTCCATTAAATGGAGGATCAATATAAAAAATTGGCAACTAGAGAGTTTTAAAAAATGGTGGGCGGGATAATTTCAAAATATATAATGGGCGGGATGATTTGAAAAATATGTGGAACATGATAATTTATAATCTTCCTTAAACTTTCAAATCACCAAAACTTTGTTAGTGTCCGCTGTTGTACTTCCATGAATTGACGATGCAATGAATTTGACATCAAAATAATTGTTGTCAAGTGATGAATGGCCATGGGATGTAGGATAGGCATAGACATGCAGTTGAGTTTTCTATTTAGCCATTGCCAAGGTTATGTAGATGTACTATGTCTACAACCTTTTTTGGTTTTTTAAACAAATGTGGACATGCCATTGACTATGTGGAGAGAGAGAGAGAGAGAGAGAGAGAGAGAGAGAGAGAGAGAGAGAGAGAGAGAGAGAGAGAGAGAGAGAGAGAGAGAGAGAGAGAGAGTG
>MU224311.1:1760756-1774920 GCA_018584345.1 Thuja plicata | reverse complement strand
AGAGAGAGAGAGAGAGAGAGAGAGAGAGAGAGAGAGAGAGAGAGAGAGAGAGTATTTGACCTTTGTGGAAGCTTTTATTATTAATTCTTTCAATGAAATAACTAAAATATGATAGTTTACATGCATGCAAGTTGATTTGTACATTTTTTCTTGGGAAGATAATTGCTTGCCTATTTATATTAGTCATTTTGTAGTAATTGTGTCTACATGAAAATAGAAATCTAAAGTTCAATGCTAGAGCCCACAACTATCTAAAAATTGTATGTTCATTGAAACGACATGACTTGATCCTATAAAGGCTTAATGTATGCAAACCAACCCAAAAGACGTAAAGAAACAAATAAAACATTCTCAATTGTAAAAAACCATATTTTAAGACCATATGAAATCTAGCTTGACTTAGAAATTTGTTATTTCTTAAAATAAATGAGCCTAATAATGTAATTGTGATGTTACAACTTGATACCTTGTTCCATCTCTAGCAATTTTCTCTTACCACTCTAAAGAACTTTGTGAATTAGAATTCAATAGTTCTACAAAAGCTCCTTGAAGAAATCCAAAAGAAATGCTTATTTCACAGAAATAACGATCAATCTCGAAAGCTAACGCTAATGACAAGACCCTTAACTACATACCCCAAAATTGAAAAAGGGAAAGGAAAATGAACCTATCAGTAACATGCTAAGCTTGCTGATACTCAAAAGGCCTAGTAACCATTGGGCTTGGTTGCTTATGTCATATATTCATTGTGGTTGTCCTATTTTAATTAGCGTTGTCTTATTTTCAAATGCTAAACAAATGGACTAACTCTACACAGTTTTCTAGATAGTGTACTAAGCTTCATTTTTTGTAAAATTTCTATATAATATTTTAATTAATAATTTTAACATTATGAATCAACTTAATAATTTCAAAGTTCATACATAACATAATTATTAATAACAAACTATAAATAATTACTAGCTATTAATATTTTGCCTTTGAATTAATAAATGAATTAGATAGATTTTAAAGTCGTTACATCATTCAAAAGACCAATCACAATTCAATGTGTCATTTAAACTAAAAACAATAAATATTTATCTTTATTTTTCACTAGTGTTATTCCAAAAAAAAAAATCTTAAAAAAAAATTATTCAAATTTAAATTCAACTTTAAAAACTTAAAAATAAAAAATATATCATTATAATAAGAATCTAATGAGTATTCCCTTTCAAAATATATCATTGTAATGAGAATCTGATGAGTATTCCCTTTCAAACGACGTTGACGATTTTTTAAACTAATTTGGTCCCTCTAATCTTAAAATACAAGATAAATTTAAGGCAGAAACTCCCATGAGAGAGAACAGTTACTTCGAGAAAGCCATTATATTAAATTCTAATGTATAGCGTCTTTTCCACCTATTCCTACCCTTGATTAGAATGTGCATTTCAGATAAAGAACGCTTACGACGTCATAATAAATTTGAAACCCTGATGTAATGTGAATGTGAATCTCAATTCGTTTTCAAATGAGCTTGAAGAATGTTTCACCTAATTTGGTCTCTCTAATCTTAAAATACGAGAAATTCAAAGGGGGAAACTCTCGCGAAAGAGAACCGTCACTTCGAGGAAGCAATTAAATTAAATTTTAATGTATTGCGTCGCAGACACGACAAGTCAATTTTAACGTGTTATCCAAAGTCTGTTGTCGTGGCATGCAAAATAAAATAATAGCGCAGTAAACACATTATGGAAAATATGTGATTTGCGTGATTTAAGCTATCGTACTCAAATAGATTGAGCGGGTTTCGGGTGCATTTCATTGGCCGACATATTTTGTCCGCAGTTGGCATCGTTGTTAAGTTTATTGCATTGTCAATTCTAATAATTTATATTAAAAATTAATTTTTAACCCCTCGAAAAACATATTGGAAGCCCAGTCTGTCATGTCTGTTAAAGCACGGCTGACATTTATTATATTCCCCGAAATATTACCGTGGGTGGAGTCTACAGTTTAAATAACCCGATACCCTTAGAAATGATTTCGACGTAAAAATTAGTAGATTTTAAATTTTATTTCGTCCTTCTAAAATATGAAATGCTTTGGACGTAAAAAATTAAAATAATTCTTTAAAAAGATGCGCTCTCATAGACTATAGTGATGGTAGTGCATGCGTGAAAGCAATTGATTTGACATGCATGAACCCAATTGATTTGACAAGCATTCGCTATTCTAATGACAAGGAAAATAAAATTTCAGTAGTAATGACAAATACTTCAACACCATGAAAGTTAGCAATTGATTCTCTTTCCCACAAGCATTGTTGTTTTCTTTGGCAAGCGTCTGTCCTACGCTGGAGAAAGGCTGTCATAATAGACAGAAGCATGGAAAGCTCATCTTCACGCTTCAATTCAGCCATCCTCAGTTGTGGAAAATTTTGAGTAAGAACAAATGTTACGACAAAATGACGCTGGTGAAAGGACAAGATGGTATGGTATGGGTGTATGCATGTTACATGGATGCCGTGCAAACGTTTTAGTTCTTCACATGGCCAACAATACGGTTTACCCAGCACTGCACTTCTTGATCACTATAAATCAATCTCATAGGTATTCTCAGTCTATCATCCAAGCAAAGAGCAAGCAGCGCACTGTGAATGTTTTAGATCGGCCTATGGTATGGTGTGTGTATCTTGAATAGGAATATAAATATTTTATTAGCATTTCAATTTCCTTTTGAGCTTGGATGTACTCAGCAAAATGCCGAGAATAAGATTATTGTGTGTGAGTGCAGAAAATGGGTGAGTACAAAGCAAGCGTAGCGGTGTTAGTGTTGTTGGTGTGTTCGGGAATGGCAATAGCGGACAATCAAGAAAATAAGCCAGCTGCCACGGATGGCCACTACAAACGTACAAAAGTGGAACTACAAACGTTGGTTGAAAGCCAGCTGCCACGGATGGCCACTGCGTCCACTCGAACACAGTGGAGCAATATTGTGGCTTTGCTAGCAAGCACATCTACTCATATTGCTACAGAAGCTTATGTCATTCATGATACTAAAGATGTCAGGCGTCTAATATTGTGACTTTAATAATTATACCGGTACAGCAGTTGTAGCTATTGCAGCAGGTGTCCGCCATTGCCATTCCCAAACACACCAACACCACTAACACCGCTACGACAGTTTGGTTGAAGTCTCTTTTGGGATGTTGTCATTTCGACAAGGTGGGCTGTTGTCTCTTTTGGGATGTTGTCATAGGAACATGTCCGTAAGACGCATTTCCGTCACAAGCCGAGAACATTCGTTTATTGAAATTTACAAAAGGAACATGCTACAATTTGACTCACGCTATGTCATAAACAACATACTATAATATATTATTTTCACATATATAACCAATATTAGTTTCATTTATGTTCAAGATATAGATTTACATTTGGAGGGCATACTAGCATTTTAATAATTTAATTTTCACCTTAAACCTAAAATTATACATACATACACCCATGTGTACTTGTGTTTGGAAGGCATAAATTATATTTTAATTATCTTAAAATAGTAAATCATTATTAAAGTAAATATACAAGTTATGATGTTAATGTTGTTTCTAGTTTAAATTGTGTGTAAATGATCACTCTGAAATTTATCATAAGAATAATAGACAAGCCAAGGAAAAAAATATTAAATATAACATATATATATATATATATGAAAACTAAACTCTCAAAATCATTTGTTGTGGTTAAGACATATGAGTCGGAGAACCAGAAATACCACATAACACTAAAGTATAAGGAAGCTCGTTGTTTTAGACTTTTGATAATTACATACACCCATAATGGCATTTTCTACCCCAAAAAAAGAAAAATCTTTCCACGGACTTTGAATAGATGACATGGTCATTACTCTTTATAATTGGCAATCCAGCATAGAGCACACAACAAGAAACGTTGTGTGTAGATTTCTAATTGTCTTATACTCTCCTATAGTTTTGGTTTTTCAGGATGTCATAATACTAAGATTGAGTTTTTTTGTTTGTGTGAATGTAGAAGATTGGTTAGTACAAATCAACCATGGCAACATTAGTGGTAATGGTGTTTTTGGAATGTAATATTGGTATTCCGATGGTGATGGGGGATCCAACATGCAATCCAAAAGGAAACTTCTTCTGCAATAATTTTTTCACTACCCACTCTCACTGGCAAAAAACTCACTTTAATTGACAAAAATTAGGGTTTAGGCTCTATCTATCTATATATAGAGCTAATAAGTGCTATGAATAGATATTCATGCTCAACGATAAATATTGTATGTATGCATATCAATGCTCAAGGATGAGCTCAAATGGTAAATAAGTACTTCTAGTTGGTACATATGAATTGATATAATGGTGGAGAACTTGTAAAGGAATGTGTGCTTCTTCATGAAATCTAGAATATGATCTTCTGTATTATGAATTAATTCAATGATATGTACTACTTTCTTGCATAGCCTATTGATTACTTCATACTTTAATTGTTTAAATCAACTTGCCCAGTCTTTACCTAAATAATCTATTCTAGTTAAAGTATGATAATGTTTCAAATATTTTGGATCAATGCAAATTTATTTGAACAAGTATACAAGGTTTGTACTTGTTCATCATTTGAAGTTTAAAAACATAATAATATATAACAAAATCTCTATGAAGAAAAACAACCTTAGCACCTCTTCAATTGACACCACGATGTTCCCACCACGGAAGAGAAAAAACCTCTGCCACTCTCCATTTATTGATCTTGTTCAGAAAAGTCATTTGTCTTTTGTCATATTTGAAGTTGATATATGACTCCATTGTCTCTGAAGTTGACTAGGAGCTTGCTCATAAAATAGGTTGACATTTAATGGTGAAATAAAATCAAATAGCATTTAAACATCGTTCCTTTACACCCCACTCAATGACCATTTAAGTAAGGAGTCTATAGCATCAAGTGAGAACTAGTCGAGGGAAGATATGCTCGACGCTGGAATTTTTTGGAGGTCATTTGAGTCAAATTCCTCCGTAAACTCCTTATAACACCACTGGACGCTAATAGAGGGAAAGTGACCCTATTAGCGGCATTCAAATTAAGTTTGATTTATTTTATTAAAATAGATTCCATTTAATTTGAAGTCTATTATTATAAGAGTTATTTTAAACTTTTATGGCAGTCTTATCAGTGAAGTGTTTCAACTCTTGTTGTAAATAGATCCCTTCATAAATAATATATTTTATTATGCTAAAACAATAGTTTCATTATTTTAAAAAAATTTAGCAGATTAATTACTGCTTATGGTGCAGCACTCTATGTATTATATCATATTGAAAATTACATAAATATTCATAATAGAGAGAGCCTTGATGCACAAAGGCATCACCACATAACATAATCTACTCTGTAGCCAAACTATGTTTCTATTCACAAAATGAGGAGCACATAGTCCAAAATGGTGCCTGTAGAAACATTAAAGTTCCAAACATTGTCCAACAAATAACCCATACTAAGGGTATATACCACTATAGTATCTAAACATGCATATATTATATGGAAAATAAAAATACACAATAGTATGTTAATAGTCATTATTCTATACACCTATTTTTCTTATATGAATAATAAAAATACACAATAGTATGTTAATAGTCATTTTTCTATACACGTATTTTTCTTATATGAAAAATAAAAATACACAATAGTATGTTAATAGTCACTATTCAATACACATATTTTTGTTGCCCATAACCTTTTCTCTAACCAGAGATTTAGGTCCACAAAGTTCATGAAATATTATCTCAGCCTCACTTAACCAAGGCCCTAATTCAAGACCTTCTCTCACGCTTCCTATTTGATGACAACACCAAATTATTCTTCATCAAAAAATATTCTTATTAATGGTAGGATTTTTGCTTTCAAAGACCTTAGATTTAAATGTAGAAAGCATTGACATCTTTTGGACACTTTTTTCCCATCACAAAAACCTGCAAAATAATCTTGTAGCTAAGTGGAACCCTCATCTCCCCACCCACATTTTCCAAAACAATATCCAATTCCCCAAGAGAGAATTCTTAGAAGACCTTATAGCATAATAGTTCCATCCTATCATTTGACTCTTCCATCTTCACCACTATCACCGAGAACATGGTAGAGGCATTGATAGTGACCTGATGCCTATGACAGGATTTGAGTAATTCCTCTCCTCATGTTTCCTTCACCTCATGAAATATTGGGCCATGTAAATAGTTGAGTATGGATTCAAGCCTTTTCTTCATCACTCCCCTAAATGATACATTTTCCTTTGGTTAGAAATCATTCTAAAAGGGGTGTCTATTTTTATCCCTATTTTCTTTACAATCCTAGACAAAAATAATGAGCAAATGAGAGCTATCATTGCAAATAAATAACAAATAACAAAATTTCCTCCAAATTTTGATGCCACCCACCACCACTCCATGACATTATGATACCATCAATAAAATATCAAATTAAATCTTCACTAATATGCACTAGATCAAGTGATTAATTTTTCAAAGGTGAAATTTTTTGTATGACCCAAGGCTTTGTCCTTTTCTAGTTAGTTCATCTTCCAATTACATTGCAAGGGATAGACACATCATCTTTATTCACAAAAAAACATCATGACATGTTTTGTAATCATTGAATTCCATTATGCTTGAGGATAAATGGTACACAAACCAATGCATCTTTGATTTATATCATGTATATTTTGTTGTCACATTGAGTGTCAATAAGTAACGATTGAAAGCCTCAATCTCATTAAGTTCATTTCAAGTAAATAAAGATGTGTAATTTGGCTTAGTCAAAAAAATCTATATCATCTAACCACTCTCTCCATAATCATCTTCACAAGCTCGTCAACCAATCCATTTCCCTCTAAATATACATGAGTCAGCTTGAAGTTCAAAATTATGTTGACTAATTCTCAAATTGGTGTTATTTATTGATCAAACTTTGAATTAAGAGTAAAATATTTCCTTATGGCATTGATGGTGATTGGGAAATCTCCTTCAAGGTGTAGTTGGAAAACATTAATCCCTCTTCCAAATTCTAGCCCCAATAGAGTGGCCCCTAATTCAGTGAGATTGTCTATTTCCTCCCCAAGGAAAATTGATCTTTCTAGAAGGATATTTCCATTTTGATCATCTGTTATGCATCTAGCATGACTGGGTCAAGGATTTCCTTTCAAAGCCCCATCAAAATTTATTTTTATCCATCCAACTTATGAGGCGCTCCAAGACACTCCATCTTGAGGTTTTTTAGTAAGATTAACCTTCATAACTCCATTAATAGAAGAATTTCATTATTTTAAAATTAATAATTTGTATATTATATTTTTAAAATTATTTGTATATTAATTATAAATTAACTTTTTTTAAGGGTCAGTTAGAGTCACCTTTGTTGAAGTGTCAAAGACCCTTGATATTTCTTTAATCTGAAGCTCTTTAGCGCGTTCCCTTGAAAGTCTCTCCTTGCGGCAACCCTCCAAGCACATATCCCCTTCAAATTTGTCAAGTTCAAGTTTAGCCGTTCTCAGACCGATCCTTTACAAGGCTCAATCTTTAATTGAACCACTTCGGACCTCTTTCAACTCTAGTTCAAAGTAGTTTGAAGCGGTTCAATGAATGTTTTATCTTCTAACATCTATTTTCTGCAGGTGGGCCCCGACCTATGTTACCTTATGGAGGTGAACCACTTCGAACCTCTTTGAACTCTGGTTCAAAGTAGTTCGAAGAGGTTCAGAGATAGATTGTGAGCAGAGTCATCAAGTGAAAAATAATTGATGGGACCCATGATGTGACCTGGCGGCGTAATGATGATTTAGTTTTGAGAAGGGCAGTTTTGATTTGATGGGAACCATGGGGCAAACTTCCAATAAGATCTGGAATGGCATTTAATGACATTCTTAGCACGAGCAGAGAATTTTATTTGAGGTATGATTAATAATGATATTAAGGGTGGAAGATTCCAAGGATGCCTTATTGCTGAGTCATTACCGCTCACATCATAAAAATTTAATGCTCCTGACTTATGATCAATAAAGTCGGTCTCTCCAGGCATTATTTTGAAAATATAAATAGCTCTGTAAGTTCTTCTTTCCTATTATTTTTCTATGGAGTCTCGACTGTGGAGAAGAATTTGTTCTAAGTCTATGAAAAATAGGTAGCTCCCGAAGCCTTTTCTCTTTTCCTGTTGTTGTTTAACATATTGATTCAAGAGGGGGGTCATCTGGTTTTTTATTTCTGAAGAGAAGATGAAGTCTAGTTTGCATTTCTTTGGGAATGTTAGAAATATGTAGTGCAGAGCTCCTACTATCTCAAAAACAGACCTACTAGGGGTTCCAGTAGAAAAAATGACAGTGGATTATACAAACCGTGCAGCAGAAGAACATAGCCTAGAATTCCTGTCAAGTGGGTTATTAGAAGCTGCGGCTTTTCCACCATCAGTTGTATGCCCAGAATTAGTTCAATAATGTATTAACAGATATGATATTAAATCCAAGTGCATTTTGAACGCGGAAGGCCAAACCCTTGTGCTTGTCAATAGAGAGACTATTATGGCTATTTTCAAAATCTCGGAAGAGTCTTTTGTAAGTTTTACACCCACTCAATCCCTACCTCAGTACAAAGAAAATGAGGATAAAAATCGGAGCCATGTAGCTAGGAAGTGGACTCAAACCAAATACAGAGGCGACTCTTGTTTGCCCAAAGTGCTCACTAAAGATCACATGAAACCCCATATTCACGATGTGATAGTGTTACTTCACCAGGTCAAAGGTTCTGAACAATTTCTTCTCTACAAGGAGTGGATGTTTCATTTTATAGAAATAATCTTAGAAGGGGGTCAACATATTGATAGGGATGAAATCAGTGCTAGTTCCTTGCGAGACCAACTCAAACAAGCTCAGGCCATTAGGAAGGAATTCTTTATGTCTTCTTATTTGATATATTGCCTAGTGTGCACACAAGATTTGTCCGCCATCCGACATGTCCCTTGGAGTGAAGATATTTTAATTTATGAGCACTATCTTTTGTTAACAAAAGATGAGATTTTGGAAAATTACAGGAAAGTTCATGATGTTTTCCTGGGAAAACTATGTCAACAATTGGCAGGGGTTCCAAACCAAAGAGTTTCATTGGAGGCACGGAAACTAATTCAAACGTATGGCAGCCTATATATCCAATTCCCATGTTTCACCTACATTTGGATTGGAGGCTTTGATGATGAACCTCTCAAGCTCCCAGGGTTCACTTTTGACTGTTTCATTTTGGCAAAAGTTTGTAGGCAATTTTTTGTGGTTATCAAAAATGCTCTGGCAGAAGGAAAATGGCATTCCATGTTCCTAGTTAAAATTGGTAACTTAACCTGTAATAATATGATGGATGCTTCGGTGATAGGAAGCAATTTGTCGAACTTCCACTTGTAGTTTTATAAGGTGAGAAGGGGTTTTAACAATAAGGGCTTCGCTAGGCAAGTTTTAAGCCTAAGTAATTATCCTTCACCTAGCTCGCACCTGGAGGACCTATGGGAAGATCTCAGAGATGAGGAGGCAATCTAGAAGCGACATCATTCCAGGCTTGTAATCCCACAGATTAAGATGTTACAGTTGAATTTTGATATTAAAGATGTGGAGGAAGATTGCTCTGAAACCACAGGTTCAGAGGCTAACAATGTGGATGTGAAAAGTTCCCCCAGATATAGATTGGAATAGGAAGGAAGAAGATGATATAAAAACAAGGGCCCAAAACATCTTCGGGGTCACAGAAAGCTGGTTAACGGAAAAGAAGAAGGAGAGAACTAAGAACCCCCCTCTTGAAAAGTGCAGTGCTAAACCAACGTTAATGAAAATTAAGAATGCCTCATCTAATGTATCTCCTGTGGCTCCAAATGCAGGTAAAGTTTTGTCTCCCCAGAAAAAGGTGATTTCCAGCAAGCACCCGACTGCACCAAGATCAAGAGCAAGAACAAGATCAGAGAAGTGGTGTCAGATGTTAGCTTTCTGACTTGACTACCTAGATGTTGAGATCAATGATGATGATATTTCATTTTCTCCAGATCAACAAGTAAAAGAACAGGAAACTTCTATTATGAATACAGAGATACCTCAGGTTGAGGATGCTCCTTCAAAATCCCCCGATAATCAGATAGTCACTGGTTCAATCCCTCCATGGCTTACTGAATCAGTGAATAAGAGGAAAAGCTATAAACCCATTTTTCTCCTTGTAAAAGAGATTGTTACCAAGTATGCTACCCGAACCCCCAAGGCAAAGAAAATGAAGAGTGATGCTAGGTTATCCACTGATCCGTCAACTGGAAAAGTGATTGCAGAGATAGCCACCTTCAAACCTAAAGAATGAATTCAAGAACCAGAGGCCAAAGACTTCAAGATCACAAAAAAGGAACTTGGTGTTCTAAACAGGGATTCTAGGGATCACCTATTTAAGTTCTCAGCCGATCATATGCTCAAGCCATCGCAAAAAGATGGGAAAGAGAAATGGAAATTAAAACAATTAGTCTCCACCATGGCTAAATTACTTTCCTCACTTGCTGACGATGGAGTTCTACCCCTATCTTAGTCTTCATAGGATTTTGATATGAATTCAGTCAAAATCCAAAAGCTAGTAAAACAAATTCAGCAGGGGAAGGTTCTGGTAGAGATCTTGAAGACTTGGATACACAATGTCATCAATGAATGTAGTGCTTTTATCCGTGAGTTTATATCTACTTGTCTCAATGTAGAAACATTATTTGGTGAGGTTCAAACCTTGGTTCCAAGTTGGGAAATGGAAGAAGCTAAATGTGCAGCAATTGTTTTATAGGTTCAAGAAATAGAAAATTATGGTGTGGTTCAATTCTTAGCTGAAAATCCAATGAAGTTGGTAGACCCCTGTATGCTGTTTATTCTGAAGCAGAACTTCGGATGGAAAAACACAATGCTTAAAGATGCAATCTCTCAAGCTAAAGAAATCAAAAAGGAAGTGATGGATATGCATGCGAATGCTCTGAAAGATATCAAAATAGTGAACTCCTCAAGTATTTTGCAGATTGACGGAGGTAACATAGACACGGATGCCATGGTAAAGATCTTCACAGACGCCGTGAACACTCTCAAAGAAAATGAGGCGCCGACAGTTCAGGATTTCACCAGAATTGCGAATGTGGAATCCATTTTGCTGCTGAACAGAGGTCATTTGCCGAAGCAAGTAGAGAGAATTAGGGAATTAAGGTGGGAAAAGAACTCGACTCGGGCAAAGCTGACAGGCCTGAAGAATCTACATTCCTAGCTAGTTCAAGAGTTAACAAATGTGTTCTGATCCTAGAAGCTCGTGAAAACTACCACATTATAAGGCCCTAATGGGAGTTAGTGATCTTAGAGGCATCTTTTCCCTTACTTTATGTTTTAAGTGACATGTGCTTTGAAACTCTATTTTTGTCAGTTATGTAACTGGTTTTAAACGGTTTTCCTTTTGATTTCTGAGAGGCCAGGTTTTTCTTAAGGCTCTGTTGGATGCAAAACTATATATAGAGGAACTTTGAATAGAAAAAGGGCTAGAAAATTAAGGTAGAAAATAGATAGTTTCTATTTTGAAGTAAGTAGTTAGCATAGACTTTTCTAGATTTTCTCAAATAGCTGGTGACTGATCTTTGATCAGACTTTGATCCGATTAATATATGAATATACAGACGCATGATATGGTTTAGATCTTTGAATCAAAATTTGGAATGTATTTGATTTATTTGAGAATTGATACATTTAAATCTGTGCATGTGTTGTTTATATTCAATCACTTCCAGTTTCTTTATAGTTTTCTTTTCTTAGGTTATTTTGTAAGTTGTCTGATTTAGAAGTAGTTAGTAGATTTCTATTCGCTTCATAGTCATTTCAATTATTAGTTGATTCTGTAATTTTACCTCAATACCCAAGAGTATTTGAGTGTTCCTTCTACATTTTTTGGTTAAAGGTGTATAGGTTTACTTTTATGTCTGTAATTCATTGAATATCTTAGAAGGAAGTTGAACCTTATAAATTCAGAGGGAAGAAATTTCCTATGCTTACACAACTATTGATGAATCATTTGTCTTCAAAAACATAGAGTCTTTATCCATTTCCATTTAAAAAGAAAAAGACAAATCTATTCGCCAACATATTTCTGGTGACTACTAGGGAGAGTCCAATATAAGATAACAGATTCTCCATTCGTTACAATATTGCAAGATGGTGTTGCCACACAACGACATGTTCCCTATGCTTCAACCTGACCTAAGATTTGGAAACACGCAAGAAGACATTATCTCAAGCCTGGTTGAATCAACGTGAAGGTTCAGACATAGTAACCAACAGTTTCATCAAGTTCAAGAGGTGCTTGAGAAAGAAGAAGAAATAGCTAAGAAACTGAGGGGTATAATAGTTGCTTGTGAAGCAGTCATAGTAGATAGGCTTTCACAAGTCCCAGCGACAAATTGAGGCCTACTCCAAATATTTAAACTGGCAGAAAGGAGATACACTAGAGGTGATAGGAGAAAGGGATTGGTTGACAAAGATTTTGAAGCTCTGAAGAACCTCAGTTTCAAATAGGATTTCACTTTCAAGAAGAACAAAACCCAAAATTTTAGCAGATCATCCTCACCTCCATCTACCCCAGTTGTTCTACCTCTTTTTCAAGTCATTTACCCCATGGATCAATTACCAATTGGAATGACATGAGACTTGCCTTTGAAATAAGATTCAAATATCCAGATAATGAGATGTCACATTTGCTCCAACTCAGCCAAATGAAGAAAGAGATGCTTGAGCCCATGCGGGAGTTCGTGGCTAAATTTAATAGAATCTTACAAAGAATACCAGTAAATTCTGCACCAAGCGACAAAAATAAGAAAATATTTTTCTTAAATGCTATCCCACCTAACATCAGTTTCCATCAATTGAAAGATGGAGTGGGTAACTTGGTCTTTGCCCAGACACAGGCTATTCAGCTGGAAGATACTTTTGTAATAGCAGGCAAATGGAAGCAAGAGGTACAGGCTTCAGGGAGTTCCTCCTGCTCCACTACGACAGATCCTATGATGCAGAGGTTAATGAATGATATGGATATGATCAAGAGGTAGTAGAATAAGGTGAGTTCTCCATACTCATCTCCTTACCAAGATGTTAGCCAAAGAAAATATAATCAATCTTCGGGAAAAACTCTCCTTTTGACAGCTTCACAGCGTAGATTACAGATTGAACCTGCACCAAAAGAGACAATGTGTTCTTTTCATTTGAATACAGATCATGATGGAGAATCTTGTCCTGATTGGTTAAGGTGTCTTCAACTTAATGCTACAAAAGATGCCATTTGTATAGAAGAGTTGCGAGAAGAGAAAAATCCGCCCAATTTTGGTCCTTCCAGTTCTTTTTATTTGGAGTATCAACTAGGTCTCGATAGAAGTGGAAGTGTTTTGGTGACCTTACAAGACCCTACTTGTGCAATTCTAACAAGGAATCAGAGAACGCAAAAATTCATCCCTGGTTTAACTGCTACTACTGATGCTAAACACAAGGAAACTGAAGATGGAGATACTTCTCTAAATTCAAGAAATCCTGAGGTGAAGATCTTGCCAAGAGGTAATCCAACTCCTCCTTTTCCCTTCGACTTCGTCAAATTCTGTAAAAGTACAACAATTTCTATCTCCCCTATAGAATATCTTAAAATGAACCCTAAAGAGTTGGATAGGTTGGTAAAATATGTTAAAGGAGAGTCTGGTTCAAGTCCCCAATTAGACAAGCCTCTCATAGGTGAAACCACCACCATTGAAGAACCACTCATCTTTAAACCTCAAGACACCCCTCAAACACCAGAAGATTATCCCTCTATTAATACAGTTGAAATTGAGCTAGAAGAAAAGAAACCCAATCCATTTTACATTTCCTTGCTTCTAAATGGCCAGAAGCTTAGTAATTGCATAATCAATTCTAGCGCATCAGATAACATCATGCTTGCCCTAGTCACAAAAGCACTAGTACTCACCTTGACTGCAACTTATGGTCATTGTTACTCTATGGATGGAAAGGAAGTTCCACTAAGAGGTCAAGTCAAAGATGCCCAAGCCGTTCTAGCTGCATACCCTGACAAGCATCTAAAGTTGACTATTTTGGTAGCAGA
>MU224311.1:1745641-1759692 GCA_018584345.1 Thuja plicata | reverse complement strand
GGAAAACTTGATAAGGTTACTCGGGGAGTATAAAGATGTCTTCACCTAGGGATATGAAGACTTAAAGAATTTTAGAGGAGGCCAATTTGAACACCAAATCCCTTTAAAGCCTGGCGTAACCCCATTTCATCAAAAGTTAATGAACTATAATCCAAAAGTGTCAAAAGCTATTTTAAAGGAGGTAAAAAAAATGTTACAGGCAAGGATCATCTATCCTATCCACCATTCAACATGGATCGCCAATATAGTTCCTGTAAGAAAGAAGAATGGTGAAATCAGGATTTGTGTATACTTCCATAACCTGAACCAAGCAAGTTTGAAAGATAACTATGCCTTGCCTGTAATGGAACATGTGCTTCAAGCTGTTTCAGGATCTGAAGTTATGTCTATGCTAGATGACTATTTTGGATACAATAAAATCAGTGTGGCAAAAAGTGATCAGCATAAGATGACTTTTATCACCCCTTGGGGAACTTATGCATATAATCGTATGCCCTTTGGGCTAATAACGAGGGTGCAACCTTCTAGAGAGCAATGAATTCATCCTTTGAAGATCTTTGGAACAAAATTATAGTGGTATACTTAGATGACCTCACTGTGTTCTCAAAGGAGAGAAGTCAACACTTAAAAGATCTTGAGACAGTGCTCCTAAGGTGTAGAAATCATGGCATCTCTTTGAACTCCAAGAAATCAACATTCTTTGTGGAAGAAGGCAAATTACTTGGTCATATCATTTCAAAGGACAGGATCTGTATTGACCCTAAGCGGGTGAAGGCGATTCGACAACTTAACTTGCCATCCAACAGGAGTGGACTAAAGTCTTTCTTCGATCAGGTGAATTTTTTGAGAGCATTTGTTCCTGAATTTTTAGAAATTACTAAGAATATGAAGGATATGATGAGCAAGAAAGTTCCTTTCAAGTGGAGTGAGGATGGGCATCAAGCTTTCAGAGATATTAAAAATGTAGTATCATAGGCTCCTGTATTAAAGGGTCCCAATTTCAAAAAGGACTTTATCATTTATTGCTATGCTTTGGAACATACTCTGTCAGGTATACTAACACAAAAAGATGAGAAAGGACAAGAATCACCCATATCCTATATGAGCACACTGCTGAAAAGACATGAGCTTAAGTATTCCCAGATGGAAAAACATGCCTTCGCTGTAGTAAAGGCAGTGAACCAATTTAGATACTATATACTCCATTCTCATTGCACAGTGTTTGTACCTGATACAATAGTGAAAAGTATTTTGACTCAAAGGGAGATTGGTATAAAAAAAGAGCAATCTGGATAGCAAAAATTTCAAGAGTATGACCTGGAAATTAAACCAACCAATTTGGTAAGGGGGAAGGGTTTGTGTAAATTGATAGCAGAGAATGCTGAACCATCTAAAAAAATTGATGAAGTACCTATGGCATTGCTAGTCAGTTTAACGACCCCTGGTTCTCTCACATGGCCTATTTCCTTACTTACGGTGAATGTCCCGATCACCTAAACCCAAAAGAAAGGCGCAACCTGAAACTGAAAGCTAATCGATATGTGATATCTCAAGGAATTTTGTATAAGAGAAGCGTAGACAGAACTTTTCTCCGATGCGTGGACATTGAAAAACAAAAAGAGTTGTTAAAGGTATTTCATGATGAGGCTTTTGGGGGTCACTACTCTTCAACACTAACAACATTTAAAATTCTTTAGAACCGCTTTTACAAGCCTGGCATGTTCAAAGATGCCTACCAATATGTTTGTAATTGTGAAAAATGTCAACTTTTCACTAGAAGAGCTCATCTCGCCGCTTTACCTCTTAAACCTGTAATTGTTGATGAATCATTTAAACAATGGGGTATAGACTTCATGGGGCCTTTGAACCCACCATCTAGTGCTAGACATGTCTACATTCTCATGGCCACTGACTATTTTACGAAGTGGGTGGAAGCAGTTCCCACTAAGAAGGCAAACTCTCAGGTGGTGTGCGAGTTCCTCCTGAATTATATCTTTGTCAGGTTCGGGGTACCGGTTAAGATTGTAGCCAACAACGCTACATATTTTTCCTTTGAGGAGATTTCAGCCTTCTACTATGAGCATGGCATAGCTTTAGCCCACTCTTCTGACTATTTTCCACAAGGGAATGGTCAGGCAGAATCCAGCAATAAGAACCTCGTGATGATAATAATAAAATTGATGGAAGACAATCTCCATGAATGGCATAAGAAAATCTTCGAAGCTTTATGGGCAAATAGAACTACTCTGAAACGAGCAATTGGGATGGCTCTATTTGAATTAGTATATGGAATAGGGGCACATGTATCACTACCTTTACAACTTTCCTCGGCTAAGCTCCAAGATATAATTGAAGATGAGTATTTTAAAGATCCTCTGGAGAAATGTATCATGCATCTGGCTAGACTGGAGGAGGAAAGAGAAGATTTGGTGGATCATATTACAAAACATCAATTAAAAGTGAAGCATATTTTTGATATACGAGCATGGCCTTGTAACTTTATGGAAGGAGATGAAGTTATTTTATGGGACAAGAGAAGAGCTCCTAAAGGTTCCCACGGGAAATTTGTGTCTTTATGGAAGGGCCCATTCAATATTTCTAAAGCCCTTGGTTCAAATGCTTTTTGGTTGTCTTACCCAGATTGTGTGAATATGCCTTTTACCTATAATGTCTAGGACCTTAAGTTATGCAAGCTCTAATGATGTACCTCAGTTGGTATTCATGTATATATTAGATATTTTTTCCCCTGCTTTCCTTTTTGGTGTGTCGTGGTTGTCTGTTTTTCTTTCCCTTTGTTTGCTTTCTCTGCGAAACCAGTTGTCTAGAGTTCTCTGCACATTGAGTAATATGCAATCCCCAGCTAGAGTCAATGTTAGGGTTAGTTAGAGTTACCTTTGTTGAAGTGTCAAAGACCCTTGATATTTCTTTAATCTGAAGCTCTTTAGCGCGTTCCCTTGAAAGTCTCTCCTTGCGTCAACCCTTCAATCACATATCCCCTTCAAATTTGTCAAGTTCAAGTTCAGCCGTTCTCAGACCGATCCTTTACAAGGCTCAATCTTTACTTGAACCACTTCAAACCTCTTTGAACTCCGGTTCAAAGTAGTTTGAAGTGGTTCAATGAATGTTTTATCTTCTAATGTCTATTTTTTGTAGGTGGGCCCTGGCCTATGTTACCTTATGGAGGTGAACCACTTCGAACCTCTTTGAACTTCGGTTCAAAGTAGTTCGAAGAGGTTTAGAGATAGATTGCAGGCAGAGTCATCAAGTGAAAAATAATTGATGGGACCCATGATGTGACCTGGCGGCATAATGATGATTCAGTTTTGAGAAGGGCAGTTTTGATTTGACGAGAGCTGAGGGGCGAACTTCCAATAAGATCTGAAATGGCATTTAATGACATTTTTAGCACGAGTAGAGGATTTTATTTGAGGTATGATTAATAATGATATTAAGGGTGGCGAATTCCAAGGATGCCTTATTGTTGAGTCATTACCACTTACATCATCAAAATTTAATGCTCCTGACTTATGCTCATTAAAGTCGATCTCTCTGGGCATTATTTTGAAAATATAAACAACTCTATATGTTCTTCTTTCCTGTTATTTTTCTATGGAGTCTCGGTTGTGGAGAATAATTTGTTTTGAGTTTGCGTAAAAAAGGTAGCTCCTGAACCCTTTTCTCTTTTCCTGTTGTTGTTTAACATATTGATTCAAGAGGGGGGGTCATCTGGGTTTTTATTTCTGAAGAGAAGATGAAGTCCAGTTTGCATTTCTTCGAGAATGTTATAAATATGTAGTGCAGAGCTCCTACTATCTCAGAAACAGACCTACTAGGGGTTCTAGTAGAAAAAAAGATAGTGGATTATACAAACCTTGTAGCAGAAGAACATAGCCTAGAATTCCTATCAAGTGGGTTATTAGAAGCTGAGGCTTTTCCGCCATCAGTTGTATGCCCAAAATTAGTTCAACAATGTATTAACAGATATGATATTAAAACCAAGTGCATTTTGAACATGAAAGGCCAAACCCTTGTGCCTGTCTATAGAGAGACTATTATGGCTATTTTCAAAATCCTGGAAGAGTCTTTTGTCAGTTTTACACCCACTCAATCCCTAGCTCAGTAAAAATAAAATGAGGATAAAAATTAGAGCCATGTAGCTAGGAAGTGGACTCAAACCAATTACAGAGGCAACTCTCATTTTCTGAAAGTGTTCACTAAAGATCACATGAAACCCCTTATTCATAATGTGATAGTGTTACTTCACCAGGTCAAAGGTTCAGAATAAGTTCTTCTCTACAAGGAGTGGATGTTTCATTTTATAGAAATTATCTTAGAAGGGGGTCAACATATTGATTGGGCTGAAATTCATTGCTAGTTCCTTGAGAGACCAACTCAAACAAGCTCAGGCCATTAGGAAGGAATTCTTTATGTCTTCTTATTTGATATATTGCCTAGCGTGCACACAAGATTTGTCTGGCATCCGACATGTCACTTGGAATGAAGATATTTTAATTTATGAGTACTTTCTTTTGTTAAGAAAAGATAAGATTTTGGAAGATTACAAGAAAGTTCATGATGTTTTCATGGGAAAACTATGTCAACAATTGGTAGGGGTTCCAAACCAAAGAGTTTCATTGGAGGCACGGAAACTAATTCAAAATTATGGTAGCCTGTATATCCAATTCCCTTGTTTCACCTACATTCAGATTGGAGGCTTTGATGATGAACCTCTCAAGCTCCCAAGGTTTGCTTTCGACCGTTTCATTTTGGTAGAAGTTTGTAGGCAATTGTTTGTGGTTATAAAAAATGCTCTGCCAAAAGACAAATGGCATTCCATGTTCCCAGTTAAAATTGGTAACTTAACCTGTAATAATATGATGGATGCTTCGGTGATAGGAAGCAATTTGTTGAACTTCCACTTGCAGTTTTATAAGGTGAGAAGGGGTTTTAACAATAAGGGCTTCACTAGGCAAGTTTTAATCCTAAGTAATTATCCTTCGCCCAGCTCACACCTGGAAGACCTATGGGAAGATCTTAGAGGTGAGGAGGCAATCGGGAAGAGAGATCATTCTAGGCTTGTAATCCCACAGATTAAGATGTTGCAGTTGAATTTTGATATTAAAGATGTGGAGGAAGATTGCTCTGAAACCACAGGTTCAAAGGCTAACAATGTGGATGCCAAAGTTCCCCCGGATATAGATCGGAACAGGAAGGAAGAAGATGATATAAAAATAAGGGCCCAAACCATCTTTGGGGTCACAGAAAGCTAGTTAACAAAAAAGAAGAAGGAAAGAACTGAGAACCCCCCTCTTGAAAAGTGCAGTGCTAAACAAACCTTAATGAAAATAAAGAATCCCTCGTCTAATGTATCTCTTGTGGCTCCAAATGTAGGTAAATTTTTTTCTCCCCAGAAAAAAGGTGATTTCCAGCAAGCACTCAACTGCACTAAGATGAAGACCAAGAACAAGATCAGAGAAGTGGTCTCAGATGGCAGCTTGAGGACTCGACTACCTAGATGTTGAGATCAATGATGATGATATTTCATTTTCTTTGGATCAACAAGTAAAAGAACAAGAAACTTCTATTATGAATACAGAGATACCTCAGGTTGAGGACACTCTTGCAAAAATCCCTGATAATTGGATAGTCACTGGTTCAATCCCTCCTTGGCTTACTGAATTGGTGAAAAAGTGGAAAAGCTATAAACCCATTTCGCTCCCTGTAAAAGAGATTGTTACCAAGTATGCTACCTGAACCCCCAAGGCAAAGAAAATGAAGAGTGATGCTAGGTTCTCCACCGATCCATCAACTAGAAAGTTGATTGCAGAGATAGCCACCTTCAAACCTAAAGAAGGAATTCAAGAACCAGAGGCTGAAGACTTCGAGATCACAAAAATGGAACTTGGTGTTCTAAACAGGGATTCTAGGGATCACATGTTTAAGTTCTCAGCTGATCATATGCTCAGGCAGTCACAAAAAGATGGGAAAGAGAAACAAAAATTAAAATAGTTAGTCTCCACCATGGCTGAATTCCTTTCCTCACTCGCTGACGATGGAGTTCTACCCCTAGCTCAGTCTTCACTGGATTTCTTTCTGAATTCAGTCGAAAACCAAAAGCTAGTAAAACAAATTTTTTAGGGGAAGGTTCTGGTAGAGATCATGAAGACTTGGATAAACAATGTCATCAATGAAGGTAGTGCTTTTATCCACAAGTTTATATCTACTTGTCTCGATAGAGAAACATTACTTGGTGAGGTTCAAACCTTGGTTCCAAGTTGGGAAATGGAAGAAGCTAAATGTGCAGCAATTGTTATATAGGTTCAAGAAATAGAAAATTATGCTGTGGTTCAATTCTTAGCTGAAAATCCAATGAAGTTGGTACACCCCTATATGCTGCTTATTCTGAAGAAGAACTTCAGATGGAAAAACACAATTTTTAAAGCTGCAATCTATCAAGCTAAAGAAATCAAAAAGGAAGTGATGGATATGCACGTGGATGCTCTGAAAGATATCAAAATAGTGAACCCCTCAAGTATTTTGCAGATTGATGGAGGTAACAAAGACATGGATGCCATGGCAATGATCTTTACAGATGCCATGAACACTCTCAAAGAAAATGAGGCGCCAACAGTTTAGGACTTCACCAAAATTGCAAATGTGGAATCCATGTTGCTGCTGAATAGAGGTCATTTCCCAAATCAAGCGGAGAGAATCAAGGAATTAAGGTGGGAAAAGAACGCGACTCAGGCGAAGCTGATAGGCCTGAAGAATCTACATTCCCAGCCAGCTCAAGAGTTAACAAATGTGTTCCGATCCTGAAAGCTCGTGCAAACTACCACATCAAAAGGCCCAAATGGGAGTTAGTGATCTTAGAGGCATCTTTTCCCTTACTTTATGTTTTATGTGACACGTGCTTTGAAACTCTATTTTTGTTAGTTATGTAACTGGTTTTAAACGAGTTTGCTTTTGATGTCGGAGAGGCTGGGTTTTTCTGGAGGCTCTCTCGTATGCAAAACTATATATAGAGGAACTCTGAACAGAAAAAGGGTTAGAAAATTAAGGTAGAAAATAGATAGTTTCTATTTTGAAGTAAGTAGTTAGCATAGACTTTTCTAGATTTTCTGAAATAGCTAGTGAGCGATCTTTGATTAGACTTTGATCCAATTAATATATGAATATATAGATGCATGATATGGTTTAGATCTTTGAATCAAAATCTGGAATGTATGTGATTTCTTTGAGAATTGATACATTTAAATCTGTGCATGTGTTGTTTATATTCAGACACTTCTAGTTTCTTTATAGTTTTCTTTTCTTAGGTTATTTTGTAAGTTGTCTGATTTAGAAGTAGTTAGTAGATTTCTATTCGCTTCATGGTCATTTCAATTATTAGTTGATTCTGTAATTTTACCTCAATACCCAAGAGTATTTGAGTGTTCCTTCTACACTTTCTGGTTAAAGGTGTATAGGTTTACTTTTATGTCTGCAATTCATTGAATATCTTAGAAGGAAGTTGAACCTTATAAATTCAGAGGGAAGCAATTTCCTATGCTTACCCAACTATTGATGAATCATTTGTCTTCAAAAACATAGAGTCTGTATCCATTTCCATTTAAAAAGAAGAAGACAAATCTATTCGCCAACACTTTTAAACAAGTTAATTATTATTTTATATCATAATGCTAATTATATTATTTCTTCAATATTAATACAAAAATTTTACAATATTATTATATTTATTAGATAATTTATCTATAAAACAAATTATACTATTTATCTTTAGTTTGAGTTAAAATTTATAAATTGAGTTGTACTAGTATAATTATTTTCAAGACTGTAGAAATCCAATAGAATACTAATATAGTATTAAAAGATAACATCTCTCTGATACTAATTTAATTATAAACTATGATTAATTAATAAAATCATCTAACTATAAACTATTATTAATTAATCAAATCATCTGGGATTGTGAGATATAGGTTAACCACAATATGAGAGTTAGATTAACCATAGAATTAGTTTTTTGTGAAAATTAGTGAATTAGGTGTGGTATGGAGGGAAAGAACTTTGGGATGGAGGACTCATAGTAGCTAAATCTAGCGAGTAATATAGATTTATTAGATATCTTAATGAAGTGTGTTTTCTTCTTCACAAAGATCCTCTCCTCTTGTGTAACTTGAAGATACATTGAGTTGCATTGTTCATGTGTTTTATTTACAAAATTTTGTAAATGTTATCAACCTATTGGATTATAGAATCCAATTTTAGTAGCATATTTTAATATTCATTTTTTTTTCTTTTTCTACGATTCTACTCTTATCAATCTCGGTGTTTCATAACATTTTATAACTTTTTAAATTTTATGTTTAACATTTTAAAAGGTTTCAATATTCTTGTCACTTTTTTAAAAATTCATTATGTTCAAAATTGGACACTAATTGAGCATCATTTGAGGTTAGACAAATGCCACATAATAGCTAGTATTTGCTTTCTAATTTTGTAAATAAAAATATTATATTTAATTAAGTGTATTCTATTTAATATAAAATCCTATCATCATGATTATAATTTGATATTACTTATAATTATAATAATAAATAAATTTTATTTTTAAATATAATTAATATAATAATTGTTAAATTTTTTTAAAAAATTACTACTAATCTTAGTTTCAATTCTATTTAAATTTTACCCATATTAAATAAAGCTTTAATTTATCGTAAAAAAAACTTGGACACATTTATGGAAATATAAGCAATAAATTATGTAATTTTTAATTATCCCCTCTAATAAAATGTCCTATCCCATAAAGTTTGTGTATAAGAGTCAAATTGTTTTAATCAAATATAGCAACAAATTAATTATTTTTATAGATTAAAAACTTTAGAAATATACATTTACACTATACCAAAAATCAATTTTATAACAAAATAGAAAATACTACATTCTAATTTATCTAGCCTATTCTTTTAATCACTAGAAAAAAAATTGTAAAATTATTACTATAATACTAGCCTAATGGAATAAACTAATTAAAAAGTTTCACCTTCCAAGAATATCCACCAAAAATTTTCTTATAATCCCCTTGCTCTATTATTTCCCTTTATGGATTCAATTTAGATTCCCATTCCTTTTGACTATATGATGACTATTGTTGTTCATTTTACAACCAAAAGCAAAGCATCCTCATGATTGAGAGAATAAAAACTATACAAAAGCATAATTTATCAATAATGTGTAGAAATAATGAACTTTTGGAGGGTGAGTATTTGTGGGGGTCATTGATAAGATTTACAAATGATTTATTATGGACTTTATCAATATCTTCTAAAAAATAAAACACTTTTACAAATAGGTATCTAACAGTAATGAATATCTATTTATATTTTTTATTTTCTGAAAGAAAGCAAAAGATTACAGAAGAGAGAATCAAAAGACAAATATCTATTTTTTAAGATAAATTTTTTTCTTTGATTATTACTTTCAAAATAATTTCTAAGTAGTCGATTGACCTAATTGGTTTAAATATTTCATCCTCCTTTTTTAACCTTGCATTTTGTGCTAGTGACATTTTTATTATTTGACTAAAAGAGGGGTAAAATTTTTATTGAAAGCCAAAGAGAACAATACAAGAAAGAGCTCTAATGAGCCATATCCTAAACAACAAGTTGATCCAGCTTATGAGATAAATCAGGGGGAAGGAGGCTCTTGTCAATAATATTCCAGCCCTGCCCATGCTCAGAAGCCCATTTAGCTAGGCAGTTAGCAACACCATTCCACTCACGGGGGATATAAGTAAACGTAACAGAGTCAAGAGACCTGTACAACTAGAGAATTTTCTTAATAACCAAAGTCAACTACCAAAAGACTTCAAAAATCTCTTGTCTATTCAATAAATTCATAATAACTTGTGAATCAGCTTCACAAATAATACTACACCATCCATGCACGCAACAATGATCCACAACCACTAGGATGGTGATGGCCTCTATGAGATTGTTGGTATGAACTCCTTTGTGAATAGAAAAAAGAAACTGGACATCTCCAAAACTACTACGCCCAACTCCCCCAATACCAATAGGACAAGGATTCCCCCGGGAGGAGCCATCAATGTTGATTTTAATAACTCCAGGCAGAGGAGGAGTCCAATGCCCCTCACGATTAACCTATTGAAAATGATGTTTGGCTCTACTACCATAGCGGTGGGTAGCTGATAGAGGAGCTCCACCATGGAGAGGAAATAAGAGGCGAGCGCAAATATCCACCTCCCCAAGATCCAAACCACCCATCACCTCAAACTTTTTCATAACAGTCTCAAGGACGGAATGAAAAATTTTCCCCCCATAGGTGAAAGACTCCAACCTTAACATCTAGAAAGATTCTCCTATTCCTTTCCAGCCAAACATGCCAAAGAATGAAGGAAGGGCCAATAGCCCAAGCACTTTGCAGAAAATATGAATTAGAAGGTGGATGCCCCAATCTAACCCAAAACTCAAACAGAGAAGAAACATGCCAGCACGGGTGGCCCCACGCAAACCACCAAAAGTACCAAATCTGCTTGACAAAGGAGCATTGAAAGAAGAGGTGTGAAACTGACTCCTCACCATCACAACAAAGCACACAGATAGAGGGTCCATAGAAGCCATGCTTACAAAGATTATCCCAAGTGAGGCAGCGATTGTGAACCACCAGCCAGAGGAAAAATTGACACTTGGGCCAAGAGAGAGAGTTCCAAACTTGCTTCCACCAATGCACCTCAACATCACCGAACAACAGCCTAGTAAGCTTGAAGTACCCTGAAGAGATAGAATACCTACTAGAAGAAGCACCTCCCCAAGCCAGAACATCAGGTTCCTGCAAAGAGCTGAAAACCCTAGAGGCAAGTATCTGAGAAAGCTCTCTTTGATCCCGCACTGAGCCCCCAGGCATCCAATCAGAAGAATTCTTCCATCTATAACCAACAACGAGACCCAGATTGCAGGCCTCTTTGTAATGAGCCACCTTATCCCAGCCAGCATGAAGGAAATAATCACAGAGAGCCTGCAGGTGTGGATGAGAGATCAAAAGAGGAGGATTTCCATTCTAAGAGTCACTCCAGAACAGAGCCTCAGAGCCTCTATTACAAATCCAGAAAAGGTGACGCTTCACTAAGTGGGCACATTTCTTGAGGGTAGTCCACACCATAGAGCCGCAACCCTCCAAAGGAAACCTCAAGATATTAGAAGGATCAACTCCAGGGAGATACTTATGTGACAAGATGCGAGCCCAGAGCTGAGACTGGCTGGAGCACCAATGCCAATAAAGTTTGGCAGCAAGAGCTTGGCCACTCAAGATAGCAGAACAAAGACCCAAACCTCCCTCCTTCTTGGGCCTATAGACAGTATCCCAATTAATAAGGCTCCATTTAGAATATTTCAGGTTCCCGCTCCAAAGAAATTGTCAAGAAAGGGCATCAAATTCTTTAAGAAAGTAAACAGGGGCTGCCTGAACCATGCTTTTGTAAGTAGGAAGAGAGTGAATCACAGATTGGAGGAGAGTAAACCTTCCAGCTATAGAGAGCCATCTATGAGTCCAATGATTAATCTTATGTCACATCTTATCAAGAAGGTTCTGCCAAAAGAGCCTGGGTTGTCTTCCCACCACAATAGGGATGCCCAGGTAAGTCAGAGGGAGAGACTGAATATGAAATCAGAGGATATCAACAATCCTCTGCTGAATAGGCCCAGGGGTATTGAAGAAAAAAATGGAGGACTTATGGTCATTGATTTTCTGGCCAGAAGCAGCCAAATAAGTATCCAAGGTGATCCTAAAAGCTTTAGCTTCCCGAATCCAAGCTCTACCTACAAGATCAGTATCATCCACAAACTGGAGATGAGAAAGATTGGGCAAACCGTTTCCCCATTGCTAGCCTTGTATCACATTTTGGGAAACTTGATATTTAATAAATCTACCAAGGCCCTCCACCATAATAATAAATAGGTATGGAGAAAGAGGATCCCCTTGTCGAAGACCCTGAGAGGCCCCAAATAACTCAAAGGGTGCACCGTTGAGAAGCACCGAGAAGGAAGGAGAAGTAACATAGCTCAGAATCAAGCTCACCCATTCCAAACTGAAGACAAAAACAAGAAGAGTTTTCCATAAAAAAAACCCCATTTAACTCTGTCATAGGCCTTAGCCATATCCAGCTTGATGAACATAGAACACTTTTTAGAGACATACATAGAGTGGATGGCTTCATAGGAAATAACCACTCCATGAAGGATTTGTTTCCTAGCAATGAAACCTCCTTGCTCTTCAGAGATAATGAGGGGGAGCCAAACTTTATGTCTTTCAGCAATCAACTTAGTAATGACTTTATAGACCACATTACAAAGAGCGATAGGTCAGAAGAAGTTGAGTTGATTAGCCCCTTCTTTTTTTGGAACAAGAAAAAGGAAAGTAGCATTCAAAGCTCTGAGCATCTGTTTGTTAGAAAAATATTCTTGAACCACAGCTAAAAGGTCCTGATTAATAATATCCCAAAATTCCTAAAAAAAATCAACCGGGAACCCATCAGGCCTAAGAGCCTTTCCCTTCCTCATGCTGAAGACCACATCCTCCAATTCTGACAGGGAGATCAGCCTCATAAGAGAATCATTCATCTCCATGGTCACAAGAGAGGGAATACAAGATAGGATAGTATTCTCCTCAATATTAGTGGGAGGAGAGTCATAAGAGAAAAGTGCAGAGTAGAACCGAATAGCTTCCCTGGACATAGCATGTGAGGAAGTGAAGTGGAGGCCATCAACATTGACAAGAGAAGAAATGTAACTCTGATTTTGGCAGCCCTGAACAGATTTATGAAAGAAAGCAGTGTTCTTATCCCCTTCTTGAAGCCAATCAATCCTAGCCTTCTACTTGCAATAAATTTCTTCTTTGAGATCCCACTTAGCTAAGTCCCTTGAAGCCTAGGACTCCTCTATGCGAAGGGCTTCTGAGAAGCCAAGGTCATGGATCTTCCTAGTAATGACTACTAGATGATCTTGAGCCCTCTTCTTCATGGTGTGAAGATTACCAAAGCAAGTCTTGTTCCAGTTTTTCAGCTTTCTTTTGACATACTAAAGTTTTTTAGAAAAAGAGAACATAGCAGTGCCATACACTGGGCCACCATCTCTCCACCAGTGAACCATGAAATCATGAAGTGAAGAGTCACGAAGCCACATTAACTAAAACTTAAAAGGGGGATTCTTGGGAATAGAGACATAACTAGCAGAGAGCTTGATAGGCCAGTGATCAGAACCCCTCCAATCTAGAATTTCAAAAGAGAGTGAGAGAATACCACTATTCCAATAGCAGGAAACCAAAAATCTATCCAGACATTCTAAAATGGCATCATCCCCAACCCTTGTATTATTCCACGTAAAGAGCCCATTACAAGGAAGAACATCAGAAAGATGTAAGAGATCCATATTCTCCCAAAGTAGATCAAAAGAGGGCCCCAGACGAGCAAGACCTCCTCGTTTCTCCTTCAAGCACACAACAAAATTGAAGTCTCCACCTAAAATCCAAGGGAAGAAAGGATGACAACCTTGAACATGCTGAATATGCGCCTAGAGCCTTATCTTTCTAGGGAGATCGATAGGAGCAAACACATTAGTGACCATAATCAACTCCCCCATCTCCAGGCAAGAGGCAACCATAGAAAGAGAAGAATGACAAGAAAGCCACCAAAGAGGGGTAATTTTCCTGGGGTCCCAATAAATAGCCAAGCCACTAGAGCTCCCTTGGGAGCCAATACATTGACATTGACCAAAATACCAAATACTTGGAGAACAACTGACTATGTAATCCACTGAAATTTTAGTCTCCTGAATACAAAGGATGTCTAGGGAATGCTCCGCCACCAAATCATGAATAGATTTTTGTCTAGGGATCCTATTCAAACCCCTAACATTCCATGAGAGAATGATCATTGAGTAGAGTGAGGAAAATGTGCATCCATGGGTTTGACAGCCCCCGACTCTACCAATAAATCCCCTGTAAGCTGAATTTTCTCTTGATCCCTCTTG
>MU224311.1:1718852-1742628 GCA_018584345.1 Thuja plicata | reverse complement strand
AGTCATATAGACATAGTGTTCTTTCTTATGTTCATTAAGAAGGAAAGGGAATCCATGTGTTCTAACCATGATATTAATTCTAATGTTGTGTTTCTCATTCTTGTAATTCTATTTACATTTTCTTTTCGTTTTCTACTACCTATGTAACATGTTTATCATTTGGAGATGAGAGATTTTAATAAGTACCAAATTAAGTTCAAGAACATAATTGAAGTCCCATATTATTCCGCACACGTCACTTCCTTAGGTAGATACATCATTTTTCTTGCCTACAGCAAGAGACTAATGTTTTCGATGCAATAAATTGAATTACTTTGCCTCTCGAGAATCACACATCCTCCCTTTACCCTATGATCTGGGCAAATATTTCTATTAAATTGAGATTTTTTATTTTTTATCTCCTTTTTTTTCTATTGGCTGGCATCTTTTTGGCCAGCGGTATTTTTGTTTTCCCTTTGAAAAATTAGCTGAAAATAGAATGGTACTATGTAAGAAGAAAATTGAATAACGTGGCAACTTTTATTTTAGAGCCCCGTGCCCTGGCTATGCTTCCACATGTTTCACACTCTATAGACGTGGCAATGGGGAAATGTGGATTTATTAAATTACATTCAAATTATTTGTTCTTCGCCTGTTATGTGTGATTTTGCTTACCATGTTTCTTGTTTGACTATGCAGTTTCTTTTTTTCACCGATAAATTTGGGCAATTGCATCAACCACTACTTGTTTCTCATCATTCATCAAAGAGAGTTCTTAATTATTCACCATGCTTAGGGTGAAGATAGTATCTAGGAATTTTATGGATATGGTTGCAGCATTACCAGCTGTGAATTTGGATCGGCTTTATGAAAATTATATCATATGTGAAGTGGTATTAAGGTAAGCTATAATGATTCTCTATATTCTCTTTTATTTCTCTTGCTGCAAGTATTGATAATTAGAGGGAAGCTTTATAAATTACTGTGCAGAAATTAAATATCAATGTTATGCTTTTATATCTGCACTATTTGAGGTCATTTTTACTTGATTTTAATATAGAAAGAAGAAATGATAAATAAATAGATAAGATATAGGATGAAAACTTACTGCGGAAGAAGTCAATTCTCAAAATCTCTGGTGGACTCTTTAGTAATATATTTTGATATTATATTAATATATTAGAATATCCAAGATCCAGATCTCATCTTTTCATTGATATTTTCTCCCTGAGGCATTCGAAGACAATCTAGATCTATAATCAATATGTACTTGTAATTTACTATTGGATAATAATCCTCATCGCGTCATTCAATATTTGGTTTTGTATATTTAAGTCATATGTTTTATCATTCACAACAGCAGACCTTCAAAAGTTGCATATTCCATCTCTAGTTCTTAAGCATCTGTTGAAATTCTCACCAATTTACAATGTTTCATTGCATGTACAAGGCTTCATTTCGGAAAATTAGTCTGCAACTAGCTAAACTTTCGAATGAAACCACTTCAATACTGATGAAAGATTCAAACATTAGGGAAAGAGTCTATCTGTGGAAAACATTGCACTGTGTAAATGGTGCAGACTTATTCCAAACATATTGAATGATTTTGCAATTTCTCCCATAGATAGTATCCTATATCTTATCTATTTATTTATCATTTCTTCTTTCTGTATTAAAATCAAGTGAAAATGACCTCAAATAGTGCAGATATAAAAGCATAACATTGATATTTAACTTCTGCACAGTAATTTCCTACGAACATTGGGTAGCTAAATAGTCCTTTTGAGACATTCCTAATGCAACTCGACAAAACTTCAATGCTAAGTGGATCCCTCAGTATTTTTGAATGGCCGCACTACGGTAGGTTTGGTACACAATGTAATGTCCTGGATTGAATTAATTGATAATTTTTGCAAATTGTAGAACGTGCCTGCAAATGAAATCAATTTAATCAGTCAAAAACCCTTCAAAAATGGCTCTTTCAAATTAAACTGAAATTCCTACAAAGATTTAAGAGAGTCTTATAAGCTATCCACCCAATTTAACAATGTGGTGATTAAGTTAATTTGAAACTTTACGAAATTTAACAGATATACAAATGATCATAAAATAACCCAAAATATATGGTCCAAAGCTGTTGGAAAATTGTAAAATCTAACAAACCTGATAAGCCTGAAATGTTTAATAACTCTCTATATGATCTTGAATTTATGCATACATGAGTTGAAAAATAGAAAAATAGCAGCAATACCTCATCCTCAAGGCTACCAATGGACTTTGTAAACTCAGAGAAAAAGTCCTCCAAAAGGGTGCCAACAGCCAATGCTGATTAACATCCACTTTCAAGAAACTTTAGCTAACAAACAAAATCTCTATTGAATAATAAATCACCAGTTTGAATTACTAAGTTCTCTCCATGAGATTCACTATATAATAAGAAGTATCACATAGACGTTAGGCACACAGCCAGATTCAACAACCTTTGCGAGCATCCTCCATGCTATGATAAAATGAGAGCCTTGGAACATGCGATGGACATCCATCAAATCATAGTGAAGGTTCATTTTAACAAATGGTATGATGGGCAGTGCGCTAGTAGATATGCATACAAAAATTAGAAGGCACAAACAATAAAAACATGAAAGCGTTCACATAAAGAATCATCGCAGGGCTTCAATTCAGTCACTAGACCATATAAAAAGTCTGCAAAATGAAAAAAAAAATTAGAGAATAATATTTGATTTAAACATATGTGAATATGTGAAGGATCAAACTAAATATTCTCAAGAAATATTTAAAGGATCCAACTACAAGTTTGTATATAGCTCGATTTCTCACATTAACACGACAAATGGCAGTAATGAATAGTTATATTTTCCTTAATCTCAGACATCAGGCATAATAAAGAGTAATTGCATGCATGCTAAAGCAGAGTGACTACTAATTATCTATCACCCAAGATACAACTATTTGTTATGGGGGAACAAAGTTGTTGTGAGAAACGTTGACAAATTTTTTAATTCACCTATGAAGATGACACAACTCTAGCATCATAAGTTCATTTGATAAATAGGATTTATAACATGCAAATCTCTCGTAGCCAATGCACTTATTTGATAGATAATTATTTACGATTTTTTACATAATATATAGTGTAAAATTCAAATTGTTTCTTTTCTTTCAAATATGAAAGACCCTCACACTCTATGCTTTGCTCACGAAAATTCACTCTTTGTTGAACATAGTTCAATATGTAGATGATACTATAGGAATGATATAAGATGTTATATCTTTGTAGATGAGATCAAACCTCTAAAAATGAATGATTCTTTTACTAAACCTAGAAGCAATTAGGAGAATCATACCAATAGCTGTTATAGCTAACTTTGCACACCTATAGAGTCTATATTATACATTTGATTCAAACTTTTTTTTGTTGTCTCCGTTTTGCGGCTTAACTACTTAAAAAATATTTTTTTGGCTTTTGGGCCTTAACGAAGTTCCTTGTAAAACTTGATAAGTGTCAAAGGGTCAAAAAATTGTCATTTCAAAGTGTCATCAATGCATACTTAAAAATGCCTCAAAAATTGTACACTCAAAATTGCTAAGTAATTATGGACAAATGTCTAGTGAATCATGCACAAACGTCCAAGAGATGGTGCACAAATGGGTCAATTTTGAATGAAAAAAGTTAAAAAATGATCGGCTATTAGTACATGTGAAACTTGTTACAGGACGATTAATTATTATTTTTAACTCCTTTAAAATTAATAATTAAAGAATTAAGTGCACAAAGAATATACAACTATTAGAACATACTCGACTACTACTAGTACTCTTTTCCTATTCATATCAATTAAATTTGAGTAATTCAAGACTGCCATGTGGGAAAACCAGTGATGTAGAAAAAAAACTTACTATGTCAAATAATTTAACCCCATATGGGAGCATGGTGATAAAGACTATTTAAGATCCACAATTAAAGGAAAGTAAAAAATTCTAATTGCTTTGCTGAGGAATAACTCTCATCATTTGAGATTTGAAGCTAGTAGATGGAAAGTACTCAAAGAGGTGTGGGAAGAAAGAACCTGCAATTTTTGTAACAAAGGGGTGGTGGAAATGGAATGACGTTTTATCAAAGAATGTACATCATGTGAAGGTATTCCCAGCCAATGCGAAGACAACCTAAAGGTGAACAGTCTGAATGAACTTTTTAAAGAGGCAAAGATTATACGTAACGACAAATTTCTTACTTTGTATCCACAACGGTAGAGTCAACATGGAGAATATTCAGCATGCAGATCAATTAGTTTTCTCTGTGTCCCTTAAACCGCTATTTTTTTGAACATCAATAAAATTCCTTCATTCATTCATCCTCCACCGTGGACCACATCCAAGCTGCAAGTCGGAAGCGCTCTGCCCCACACAAAGAAGTGATGAAAAGAGTCGAGTATTAATCAATACTCACAGCACATTGCACGTATGAGCTTATTACACACAAGCATATCAATGAGCTGTCGGAAAATCAAGAGATTTATTTTAGTTCTTAAAGATCTGTCACGTTTCATATAAACCATCTCTCATACGAAATTCAATTAATAGATTGAATCAAACTTATAAAGAACTTTGATAGCACATCTAAAACCAACTCTGAGAAAAGCTCATAAGAAATTCAATATTTACAGTGTCGTCCAAGCGTGTAGCCAGAATGATCAAGGATTTAGTTTCAGCGATTCTTGAAGTTAAAGGCTTGAAAATGCCCAGAAAAGAGAACTGTACAAGCAATCTGGCTAAAAGGTATGAAGATGGTTTGATTAGAACCCATTTCTAATTTTTTTACGGTTTTGAAACAGATTCATAATTGTTCTGATTCCCTAATCGTTTTTGGTTCTTTTCATTTATATGGTAAAAGAAAGTGTTTCCAATGGACATGATATTATTAGCTTACAAGTTCGAGTCAGGTGGGTGACTACCAAGCAAGTAAATAATGGGTCACAGAGAATGATAGTTTAAAAGAAAAACGCTGTTTGTTATGAACATGAAATTCAACCTAGACCAGATGAACATATTGATAGCTATTAAACAAGACTGTAGGTAATAGAACTCTTTCTAACCTATATGAACGAGCTTTTAGGTTTCGAAACACAACTGAGCATAATTTGTCAGTTCCAGTAGGAGATAATGAGTTGACATTAATGATTTCGGTACGATATGAAGTTGAATTGCATTTAGGACAACTTAAAGTGTAGTTTTTCTCAGTTTATATTTGGGTATCAAAGTATGACAATCTTAATAAAGACGTCTATTTTGTATGGATCAGTTAGTACTTTAACTTGTCACCTTCTTTGTGTATGTTGGTAGTGACTAAATAGCCAATTAAAACCTAATAAGGTCTCGTTTAGTTGAGGAATTAGAATTTGACTTAAAATCTGATTATCTCAAAATAGGGTTTTGAAATTCAGGTTTTGCATCTTCCAGATATAGTTTGGACTGTTTGGTTGACTTCAAAGATGGATGAGTCAATCCATCTTCTACGTTTGGTTGCCAATTTCAAAATTGGAATTGGAATTGACAAATTCCAGCTTCCGCTTTTGGTTCAACAAATTCAAATTGGAATTGGAATTAGACACTCCATGTTCTATGTTTGGTTCCACATTTCAAATTGGAATTGGAATTTGACAAAGACTTTATAATTTTTTTATTATTATTTAATAATTTTTAATTTAATGTTGTGATTTATTTTGTCCATTCTTTATTTTTTTTTATTTTGATTTTTTTTAATTGTTATTTTTTAAAAAACATTTTCTAATTTAAGATCATTGATTGCTTTATTTTCTAGAAAATACGCAACTACACATTCATAGAGAAAGTAAAAATACATTAACATCTAAAGAAATTTTTGGCTACTATATTTCCATTTCTTCCTTAATTAGCTAATATTTTTATGAGCTTCAACTATCCTCTAAATTATTGGGCGCAAATGACTTTTTTAAGGGTGAAACTATTCGCGGAGAAAACTTGGAAAGGATATCTCACTTGTTTCTCCAATTAGTTTATGGATTATTACTATGTGTAGTAGCATGTCTACTTTTCTTTTAGACAAATAGTTTTTCATGCTTATGCTCCTAAAAATATACGTTGATCTCCTTTCTACTAATTATTAGATTATATTTAAAATCTATAAGGAATATCATATTTAATCTTTCACAAATGACAAATACATCATATTTTGTTTTTCTTTGCACTTAGAATCAAGTTTAATTGATTTAAGTTACTAACTGTATTAGTTATTCTATTAGGATCATGCCTTCAAAATATATAGTGCAGGTGTTATTATATGGATGTTGTAATACTTTAATAAAAAAACTATCTTTAATATTTTCTTTGATTCTGCAAGTAATCTCCATGTAGGATATTTTATCTTTTGACTCTTAGATGGTTTCTTAGGTTCGTTGTTTAATTTCTAAGTAAGGATGTTTATATTCCAACTCAATTTTCATAGATTTGTAGATTTATAGTTCATTTCCATTAAAACTAGGATTGAGAAATTGGCCCCTGATATACATGAGAGAACCTATTTTCACAATTTAGGTTCAAAACCAATTTTATTGAGGATTTGTATTAGGAATTCCTAATACACTTTATCATAATCCTTTTCCATATCAAGCTTAATAATAAAAGAGGCGATTTTATTTTTTTATGAATGGAGTGGAAAACCTTATAAGCCACAATGACACCCATTTATTATCTAACAAAAAGATAAAGTACCATATTAAATGTGGACAAATAAGAAGACTACTAGTTCACATCTTAGGCTATTGGTTGTTAGAGATTTTTTTAGGAGTCCAAGGAATAACGATTGCTATTACTATTGATTCCCCAAACTAGGTTACCTAGTTCAATCTTTTTTCTTTTTTCAAACAAACCACATATTCTTGTGTAATCAATATATCAAATTTGCGATTCTTTGTGGCCAATGAACATAAAATCCCTTTCAAGTGAACTGATTTACTACTCCCCAATTGGTGGAAACCTGCACGGTTAAAACTAACCCAAATCAAATTTAACTCTAACAAGCAAATGAGAAAAATCAAGAAAATGAATATGCAAAAGATACAAAAAATACCCCCAATAGCCTATAAGGAAAATTGGCAAGTTAAAGTGAAACATTGAAAAGCTATTTTTTTCCCCATTTGTTCAATAAAAAATTACATTCAGGATTCACTCCATCAACATTTTTTATCACAATTTGATGTCCATGATCTAGATGAATGATATGGTAACAGTTAGGGTGATTGTAAAATTCTATGACATCAAGACTATATTTCTATAACCAAATAAAATTAGGAATGCAGAATGGTATTGTAAGGATTGGTTGGAATTGAGAGATAAAAGTGTTTGCAAAAACTATAAATAATCATTGCAGTGCTCGATAGTAAACAAGTCTTGTAGTCGTCATCACACACACACACACACACACACACACACACACATATCTGCTAAATGACACAACCAAGTAGTGCGATTAGAGCACAAACAAAACATCGTAGAAACTTTACATCATCTTTATAGGTAGCCTCCACTTCTTTCCATACCGGTCTCGAGCGCCTTGGAAGACTTGCACTCATCATCCACAATAGGTATATGTTTAGATGGTGCGGATGATGTAGAGAGAGATGGGGCATCATCGGCCTACCGAAAGTAGTCACATCCACTGCCATCCTACAATATAAATCTAAGTTAGTATTGCTATAATTATTAATATTTATTATTTGTAAACATTAAATATAGTGCTATTAACAACCTTTTTCTTATTTTTGCAAATCCAAAATTTACAATCCTGATTATTATTTGTGTGTGACAGCCTCAACATGCAGCGCACTCCATCACCACAGTCACACATAGGAACATTTAACATAGGCATCACCCTTGTATCAAACAAATTTTTGTTTATTCATACTATTGAAGCAACCAAACTTAGTATTTGAGATAGATAGCAACATTCATATAACAACATGACTATTTTCTATCAGTATAAAATAAAAAAGTCTCATTTATGTTGATATTACAAATTTATACAAATAATACAATGAAACATCTATAGCATCAGATAGAAGATGGGGAAGAACAATATCCATGAACTGAATGGTGGTGTGAAAACACACTGTTAAATAAGAAACATAGGGAAATCCATGATCTACACCCTTATGCCCACACTCAGCAAGAAACCATCTCATATCCCTCTCATTCTACCCATTACTGTCTGTGCTGTTAGATGGTCAATCTTGAATATACAAACAAAACTTGATAGAAATACTAAAACTAGTTTATTTTTAAATGGAATACACCAAGGACTACCATCAAAAATATTGATTATTTACAAACATGAACAATAAACAATCATCAGATAGCTCATTTTTTATCAGCATATGTGGGGTCTCGTACATTTGTGTACTTTACATTTTCTTATCAGATAGTTCATTGTATTTGATTCTGTACATAATTTTTGCATCAATGTTTTAGATCACACCCTGTGATCCATCACCAGGATGAAAGACAAAAAAATGATTGAAAGAGAAACATGATTGAATTCTCTTTCAATCCTTTTTCTCTTTCATCCTGATGAAGGATCACAAAGTGTGATCATAAACGTTGATACAAAAAATATCTACACAATCAAATCCAGAAGCTATTTCAAACATTTTTAATATCAACATATGTGTAGTCTCACAATATCATCATATGTGTAGTCTCAAAACTATCCATTTCTATTTCTTTACCATGAGACATAACTATCCTAGTGCAACAACAATAACAAATGCAATAGGTATATACATATAAGATGAGACAAAATCATGAATAATATAATCATCTACCAAAACACATTTATATCACCATCTATTGTCAAGAACTAGAAATGGACAGTTCTGAGAGTACACCTTGACAATGCATTATATTAAGTATTCATCATGTTGTACTCCTTGGTGTATTCCACTTAAATATGTTAAAAGTGACAGGACTAACAAATGCAAGAAGAACAATAATATATATTTCTATTTCATGTATGACTAACATTCAAACTACAATATAGGAAATATACCCCTCCATTGACCCCAAGATCTACAAGATCAAAAGAAAATGCTAGAAACTAAATTGAATATGAATGAATTGTGGAAAACATACTGATTTTATGTAGGTACTCCCAAGGCCAAAAGTTGAGCAACACATCAATCAATTCTAAGAAAAATGAGCTAGTTAAATGTTATGCCAAAAATCACCTCACAACAAAATTGAAGCTAAATCTTAGGTAGATGTATCCTTGTTCCAATCCAATGTTCATGTTATCCTAATTTTGTACATGTAGGATAATAATAAAAAACAACAAAAGATTGCATAAAGGTACACCTCTTAAATACTATTGTCCAGCTAATATAGATGAGATGCATTTCTATTGCATTCATATTATCAGTTACGTTGTAATCTAAGTATTGATCATTTTCAAATTCTCAAATTCATACTTGATCATTACATTGTGCATTCAAACTGAATGTGATAGAGAAATGTTCTTTCCATATTACATCTTTCACATTGGAAACTTAGAGGAACATATGTAGAAAAGAAAACATGATAGAAACTTGATGAGTAGGGGTCCATGCATTGCCTTTAGGAGTCTTCTGTACTTTGGAGCTGGTTGTCTGCATCTTCTCAGGTCTTCATGTTTTTTGTATTGTCTCATGTGTCTCTCATCCTAGGTTTTTTGGTCCCGTGTCCTGCATCATTGAGAAGAAAAAGGGTTAGATCTAAATTGGATCTAAGCAATGCATGAAAACCTAAAAGTATCATACAACAATCATACTTTCAGAATTGCATATTTTCCAACAACATGAATGCAAGGGAAAGGTATGCATCTGCATTAACAAAATAATAGTATCAAAGGGACATATATCTTTATAAAACCCTTTACTATATTTGAAAGATGTAATGAAGAAGAGAATCATAATTATTTACATTATCCTAAATTGCTATAGTATGTGGGTGATCATCACTTTGATTATCCAAACACTGGAGGAATCCAGAACAATGTAGCTATCTACAATCCCCTTTCCCATCACAAGTTTCAAGAAAGTAGTGCTATCTTTCAAAAGTGGCATAGCTATGACAATGTGATGTTTAAACTTGCTGAAAACATTTAATATATGTAATGCTGTTTATGAGTGTCATGAGCCTGTGATCGAATCTCATGAACATGTGCAAGCAATAAGAAAAAATCAAAGGTAGAGTGTATGACAACATTTGTGAACAAATATGACAGGTTTTTCACAAGTATGCAGATGTACAAAATCATTAAGTGTATGCAGGTGCATGGTGAGGTTGATATGATTAAATATTGCAAGTCATTAAAAGAATGTTTTTTTCTCATAAAATAGAGCATCATGTGTAGAAGAGAAATAATTTATACTAATATGTATAATTTAACATTGTTGATGAGAAGATGAACTATAGTGCTATCAAATGTAAGTGATGTGCATGTGTACATACAGTTCATAACAGTGAATATTCAAGAAAAGTAAATGACAGTGTTGTTTAAAGGATATAAAAGATGCATATCACTATGAGCTTCTTTCTACTTTTGCAAAATGATATGCATATACAGATCTATGCAATGAATAATGTTGTCATCAAAGATAAGTGACAATAAGAGATTAAACACTGTTGATGCCAAGATAAAGAGTAATCCAAATGTTGTTATAAGTACTGGTGTACATGAATAGATGCAAGAAATAATAGTGCATTCGAAGATCAAAAGTAGTGAGAGTTAAAAAATGCATAAATTTTTCATGCCAGTGATGATTAACAGTAACATCTATTTTTCAAAGTAATATGCATATGACAGAGAAAAGTTGATAGTAGTGCTTTGCTAAAATCAAGATAACAATAATGTCTTTGTAAGGAGGTGCCAAGTTTCTAATAGTGTTATCAAATGTAATGAATATGCATGTATAGCATAAATCAAATAACAATGATGTTAAAAGGAAGAGATGATGCATATAATTGTGAAGCTTACTTCTAAATCATATGCATATAACAGAGGAAGATGGATAGCAATGCTTTTTTTAAAAAGAAAAATATCATTTATGCATATGCAGAAAGTAGTGATAAACAAACAGTGTCATTGAATGCCAAATAATGTGCATATACAGAATAAACCAATCAACGATGTTGTTTAAAAGAGACAAAAGATACATTTTAAGTAGTCGGGCAGCAAGGCATAGTAGGGTTTGTGGGTGTCACAAGCCTGTGCTCAAACCCCACAGACCTCAAAACTTTAAGGAAACCAGCAAGCATATGTATAGATGGAAACAGGAAATAATGTTTCCTACTACAGCTAGAATGAACCTTCAAACAAGTTTTATGCACTTATCATTGTTGTAGTGCAAGGTGGAATAAAGACACTTGATAGGTTCAGACACATCTTAATAGTGTCAAAGCATAGTTCAAGTTATGGCCCAATAGAGAGAAAGAAATAAAAGTGAACATGGTGGTTGTTGTCAACCACAGACAGCTATTGTTTAAAAAACCAAACTCAACGACAAAAATAAAGACTGCAGATAAATGAGTGGCAACACAAACTTATTACTTTCAAATGCTTATCCCAAACTGACTCTTAAGGTGCAATGACCAAAGACTGCCATCTTGACCTTTCTAAAGCTATGTGTTAAAATCACAAAACATTCAACATCAATATTATAAAACTAGAAGAAAGAGAAGACAGAGGTAACTTATTTGGAGTTCAAAAGCATGATCTTCGAGATCAACAAAGCTTGCACTCCAGTGTTAATGAAGATCGAGTGCAAATCATAGGAAATGACTCCAATCAAGAGCCCAAGCTCTATGTTTAACTCCATGTTAAGATCCCAATCTTCATGATCACAGTCATAGATAAAGGTAAAGCTACATTTATGCAACCGCTTTCGAGCCCAAAATCACAATGAGGAGCCCAAGATAAACAACCCAAGTCTCAAATAACAATGGAAAACTCTAGTTCGATAGCTCGAGCCCATTGGAGCATGGAAACCTCTAGAAATCAACGCCATAATCACAACATGAGCAGCACCATAAGCTAGGGTTTCAAACCCTCATTTTACCCAAATGCAAATGCAAATGTGATGACCAAGAAAATTTCAAGTTTTGATAAACTTTGAATTCTGAGTACATGGAGGAGTAAATGCATTAAATACTGTAGTGATCGACAGTAAGATCCTCAAGATTTTCTTTCCCAAGTGGCATGAAAATAGTGCAACAAACACCAAAAATCATGCCACATTGGAAATTCTTCACTCTTTGAGAGAGTTGTAGCCTAATGGCATGGTGTTTGTCATGTTGACCTTAGGTTATGCCGAGAGGCATTAGTTTAGGTATGGATTTGGCTTATATGTTTTGCGGTTAGGGTTTTTTTATTATAGGATTTTATATATGTTAGTTATGTTTTTAAAATGAAGGATGTATTTTACAAAAAATACCAACATTAGGGGGCATGGGCTAAGGCATGAATTATGCCTACTATTAGGGTTTTCTAGCTTGATTGGAGGAGTGATTTTAGGGGATGAGTCCATTTTTTAGATTTTCTTGGAGGGGCCACGTCGTGGTATATATCTAGATTTTTTATCCATGAGAAAGGGTTCAGAATTTAGGGAGAATATGGTTATGTGAACACATCAGTTCCTTTGTGCTTTCTATATACATTTTGTAACCAGAGGGGTTCATAATTTAAGGAGAAGGTGGTTTTGTGAAAAAATTAGTTCCTTTGTACTTTCTACATATATTTTGTAACCAAAGGTTCAGTTTTTGATGCATTAGTATGTTCAAGTGAATGTATCTTGTTTCTTGGCATGTTTTTTGCATCTTGGCATGTAACAATTGTAGATTTTGAAGAAAATAAAGAAAGTGCTCCCATTATTCACATATTTTATAAGTTTTGATATCAATCCTCTTTTCCATTTATGTATTTAACTATGATATGTTTTGTAGCATAGATTAGTGAATTAATCCAATTCCTTCTCTAAGTTATCAAAATATAACTTTTTGCAGAATCTTTATGTCTCTTGGTAGATCATCATTGTTTGTGGTAAAATCCATAATAGTGAAATATTTACGTCAAACTATACATTGAAAAGTGAATGTCTATTGCAAATCTCATTAGTATGTGTCGTGTTAATTCTTGTTTGAAGTTATGATTAGTTTGAATCCAGTTTGGTGTATCACTCCATTTTATTTATTTAGTTTTCAAGTTATACCCTTTTCCCCTTTTCCAATCAAAGAATCATTCATTAGTGATATACCAAATCCAATTTGAACCGGCATAGAATCTGAAGATTCCTTCCTAATCAGAGTCTTCCCACAACTCAGGAAGGTTTCTATTGTTACCATAAGATATTAGTATGCCCTAATGCCTGAGTTAGGGTGATATTTCAAAGCCTTAACAGCTCAGATAGAAAAACTTATTGATAGGGGCATACAAGATCTTTTCTAAAAAGCTTTAGTTAAGCTTTAGGAGCATTAATGTGAAGATGAAACCTAACAACATGGGTACAAGTTATTGATATTGGCAATGTCCTTAATAAGATGAACTATGATGTGTGGCCCACAATGTTGATAAAGAGGTGAAAGAATGTCCATTTCTCTTAAATCGGATACCATTAATATGAACTTACATGGGCATTGCTCCTATAAGGAGTAGGAGGAGCAAAATAAAACCCTATTAGGTAAGAAAATGTAGAAAATTAAATTTTTAATGCCAAAAGAATAAAATTTTCATGTAACACGGGGAAACATATGCATCAAGACAAACAAACGCTCTATGAGGCATCATAGGAGTCAAAAACCATGTTGAGTCATCTAGAGAAGAGAATATTAGAAAGACAATCCTGCCCACTTCCTCCAAGTTCAGAGGTCTTAGATAGTGGTGGAAAACTTGTCACACATTCAAAACTTGCCCACTTCCTCCAAGTTCAGAGTTCTCAGCTAGTGGTGGAAAATTTTTCACACATTCAAATATATATGCTTCATTTGTAATACAATTAGATTCCTCCCACCAGAAATACAAGGGAGTACGAGGTAGTCTTGTAGACTATAAAATGACATTTACTTTTCTAATATTTCCAAAACATCGAGTATATAACCCAAACCCTCGAGGGCATGATCCCATAAAATGCTAACATACCCTATGAAGAAATAGGTCACATTAAATGAAAAAATAATAGGAAGTACTTGGTAATGTATGAATAATGACTTCTAATTTCAAATTTTTTTTCAAAATGGCCCAGTGCACTTTACTTGTAAATTGCATGCATGCCCTTAATCACCATAGATGGTATTTCTTTGACATGCATTTAGGTCTGTACAGAAATCATAATATACTCCAATTAAGAAGAAAAGTGAATCCTTATGGATCTAACCACATGTATTGTAAAATGTTCATTAATCTCTTATTAATTGAAGAGGGTCAACATAATGTGTTCATGGTGTTAGAATAATATGCATGATACTACAAGATAATCTACTTGTATATAAATATCAGTAGAAGTTACAGTAGCAGTAACTATAGAAGTCATTTTTCTACAAGGATGGTGAACATAATAAAAGAACAGTCACTAACAAGAGATACCTTATAGAAATTTTGAATGTCAAATTATCATATAGATTTAGTGATCCAATAGGAAGTGGAAAATTTTTGAGAACTGCCCTCCCTCCCTACCTACCTAGAACTACAAATAAATCTACTAATATAGAAAAATTAATGAAAATCAAAGTAGCACTCATTAACGAGGTTATATATCTAAATGGATGTAAATAATGATAATGGCACCTTCACTAACCATTGAAACCATAATTTTATAAAAAAAGATTCCACTTCCCTCTTACCTAAATGTTAAGCTATACTTGTAGAGTGCATCCGTATAACCACAAAGCATCTGTAGAAATGGAAACCTAAGAAATGTTTCAGCCTCTTTTGGGCAATTTAAGTAGATAACTAGAAAGTAATAAAAATTTATTTTCTAATGCCTAGAAAGGAATATTTTTTTTATTGAAAGAAGAAAAATAATAGATACATAACATCAAAGAGAATGCAATCTGCAATAGAAAAATAACAGTAACTAACAGAGATGATAAAAAAAAATACTAAATGAGATGATCAAAAAATACTTAATTATTTATAACAACGACATACTAAAGATAAAAATACATTTTGAAATGATTTCATGTTGCACCCACGAGGATTTTTTGACTGTAACAAAACTATGATTTATTTGCAACCATTAGCATTCGGGAGGATTTGCTTCTTGTCTAGCTGGGTAATACTTCCTCAAATCCGAATGGATACAGTCCAAATTCGATATGATAGTTAACCAGGATTTTTGAACATGATTATCCATTATGAAAGACCACATGTTTTAGCAGTTGAATTGATCTCATTTCTCAACAAAAAAATAGATCCAATGACTGAAATTATGCGCAACAACAACAAAAAATTTATCCTATGTACAACATTGAATATGTTTGGAAACAATGATCAATTTATCCTATGTACAACATTAAATATGTTTGGAAGAAATGACAACCAATAATAAATTATTCAATACATATGTACCATATCAACATTGTAAAAACCGATTGGAATATTACGATGCAATAGTACTGTCACCTTATGAAACATGCAAAAGGGTAAGTTATAACAGATGAAAATGTTTCAAAGACCTCTGAAAAGTCTAAATCAAAAAATAAATTATGGTTAATGTCATACTTATTTGGCACTAAATTTGTGAATGCTTTGGGCAGTGTGGATCATTACAATCCACCAAATGTGAATGCAATCCACTCCACTCTCTCCTCCTAATTCATCAACAAGAACCCTTTGGCTCTTTCATGTTGAAGCACGAAGGTGTCATATACCTTCACAAACACACCTTGAATCAATTCAAGGATGGATTTGAGAGTGTTATATGTGCTAAGGAAAACATTATCCTCATCAGATTTATCTACTTTGTGGAGGTGACCATTGTCGAGACCATCTTTTATTTTCTTGATTGTTTCACAGATGACATCCAAGGAATTGGCTATACTTTCCTTTTTCCTCTTTCCCATCCTTAATGATGATGATGTCAAAGTTCCTCTATTTGCAATAGACTGATTTGAATTATTAAGGTCTTTGTCCAAATCAGTAGCACTGTTAATAGGTATACTGAAACCAATGTCCTCTTCGTCATGCACATTGAATGCCTCTTCCATAGGGTTCCCTTACTCACTCTCATGGGAAGTCGTAGCTGCATTACCTTCAGCAATGTCATTACCCATAATTACACTCAATTGATTGAAGTATTGGAAGGGTTTCCTCTTATACACTTTGGCATTTTTGAATTCTCTCATCTACATGTTGGCATAAATAAATGGATTAGGATTTGTATTTCATTATTAACTTTATAAGAAAGCAGTATTATTTCAATCAAAATACTAGAGAGACCACCCTACCTTCAAAATCTCATCCCACACACTATCCTCAACATTCATTTATTGATTTGCCTCATTCCAAGAAAAACCGCTTGTATTTCTCAACTCTTTCATAACTCTATATGCAACCTTCCATGTTTTCATCTTGTTTTTGAAAGTGTCCTTTGTTAGAGTGAGGTGCATATCCATGTTGAATTGCCTCTCAATGGCAATCCATGATTCTTTTTTGAATCCCCCATCTCCCTTTCTTCCAAGTTGGACTTGCTCAATGAGAAAGTCTAGAAACTTGTGTTCCATCTCTTTTGTCCACATTACATTGTTTGAGGATGAAGATATGTGGCTCATGTTATAGATTTCTTCCATGCTCATCATTAGTTCTGTGTATGCCATGGTTTAGATCAGCTGTTCACAATGCACAAAGGCTTGTTAATGGTGTAAACATATTGTAGTTAATGGTTTAAACATATACATGGAACATATCTATGGACATATCATTGTATATTATATTTGCATACATCAGTATAATATAGAAAATAAAAAAACCAACATGTCCAATACTTCCAAATACGAACAAAAGAAAAATGAAACCATCATGAATATCAAAGTATATGCATCCATCAATTTACTCAAATGAAACACATTGACCCATAAAAATACAACTATTCTTGGGATCTAAAGTCTTCCCACATTCTATTTTCTATATCATCTTGAAATTGTGCCCACTAGTCTCTATCATGATGAGACAACCCATATGTCTTAAGCATTGGTACATCTATCCCATTACGATCATCTTCATCTTCGGTACCAATTTATGGTGGAATGTCATCCTCTATCGTAATGAAGTTGTGTAGTATACAACATGCTAATACAATATGGGCTTGTGTCATGATAGAATAAGATGTGGCATGCCTTAGGATTAGGAAATGCTACTTGACAATACCAAATGTATGATCTATTACATTTCTAAGAGAGGAGAATTAGTGGTTGAATAACTTGTCAAGATTTAATTGAATTTTCTCTTTAAAACTCCTTCAGGTGGTATCATGTACACCGATAAGGAATGAGAAATCCAATTGGATTGGGATATCCAGCATCCACTAGAAAATAGTTTCCTACATAAATATATTTGATTGTTAAAACTTGAAACATTGATTATACACTTGATTATATTAATATATGATTTGGCTTACCGGCGTAACAACAAAAGGATCTTCTCTTGATAGGGCTGAAGCTAGAACATGACTATCTATAATAGACCCTTCCCAACCAGCAAGGTAGTACTGAAACTTATAATCAAAGGAACACACACCCATAACATTTTGTGACAACTTGCCTTTTCTATTACGATATTTACCCTTCATGCTGACATCGACAGTTACTAGTATATGGGTTCTATCAATATATCCAACAAAATCCTATATGATATGATATAATCATCAATTGTATAGTCAACCCATAATATGAAAAGGATAAAAAGTCATACAAGAAATTTGTAACAACACAATAATTACCTTGAAGAACAGATCAAAACGGTCCTTCCCACTAATTTTAGGAGGAGTGTTTGGACCAGGTGGTATAAAGTAATCCTCATGGAGTGTTAAGATAGCCCTCAACACCTTGTGGAAGTATCAACTGAATGTCTCTCCTGAGTGCCCAAAGTTGTGGGCAATCTTGCAGTTCCTCAGATTGTGGGAAAGGGTGTGGAGGAACATCTCAAGTTGTTCTTCATCTCATTTACCCCTCCCCTCTTAGTCACTCATCTCATTTCTAATAATTGGTATCAAATATTTTGGTGCTTTTAGGGAAGGTTTCAAGGCCTAAGCTAAAGATCAAATATGTCTTACAGAAGGGAGATCCCTAAGCTTAACAAAGACAACTTTCCTACATGGCAAGATTTGATGAGGCTACATATATCTACTATTTGAGATACTAGTTTTAAATTCTTGGACCACAAGTATGTAGAACCACTGACACCTATGTCTGTCGATCATATGGTGGACATGAAGAATCATAACATAATGATGATTGATATAGCTCTTCACTCAGCTATTCAAAATTTGATGAAGTCAAGGACTGCCCTACTGCCTATGAAATGTGGAAGAAATTCCATGAAATCCATGGAGGAGATGACAATGTTAAGAGATCCAAAGAAGAGAGTCTTAGAGGTCAGTTTGATCAGATGAAAATGAAAGAAGGAGAAGATATTACAAAATACAATGAAACAATCAATAAAATTGTCAGTGCCATCAGAGCTGCTAGTGGATAGATTGAAGACAAAATAGTGGTCAGTAAGGTATTGAGAAATTTACTTCCTATCTATGCAATTAGAGTTTTAGCTATTCAAGAGTGAGGTGTGGTAATGATATAAATCTAGATGCATTGGTTGGAAGGCTAACAACTTTTGATTTGGACAATCTTGACAATTATTCTCCTAATCTTAGAAATTTTGAGTCTATATTCAAAGCCAAATTAAGCCTTGGTAAGAAAGATAGAAAATCAAAGGGAAAACAGATTGACAGTGATAGTGATGATGAATATGATGATGAAGATCTAGAAATCATTGAAGCACTACTTGCAAAGAGAGCTGCCAAAAGGAAAAGGGAAATACAAAGGAATAATACCATTGATTTGCTTTTCATGTAACGAGGTTGGCCACATTATTGCTAAGTGTCCAAACAAAGAAGACAAAGATGAGAAAAAATTCAACAAGTATAAAGGCCAAAAAGATTTCAAAAGTTACAAGGACAAAGGTAAGATATCTTGTTATATTGCAAAATATTTTGACAGTGATGATGATGAGGATGAAATGGTTTAGATTGCTATTAAGGATGAGTCAGATAATGAAGAAAATGAAAATATTTCACTTTTCTCTCATTTTAGAAAGAATGATACTTGGATAATTGATAGTGGTTGTTCTCATCACATGACTGGTGATAAAAAAAAATATGAACATCTTGAGCACTATTAAGGTGGGAGTGTTAGATTTAGAAATGATGAACGTTGCTATGTGAAAGGTAAAGGTTCTGTTGATCTAACTAAAGGAATCAAATGTGATAATGATTATTGGGTTAAAGGACTGAGGCATAATATACTAAGTGTGGCACAATTGAATAACATTGGTTTCAAGGTAGAATTCATGAATGGTAAGGCAATGCTCCTATATGGTAAGGGAAACCTAGTTGGAACTGGCAAGAAAACAAAAGGTAATCTATTATATCTTGATCTCACTGAAAGTTCATGTTTTATTGCACAAGTAGAAGAAAGTTGGTTATGGGATAAAATATTGTGTCATGTGAATTTTGATAACCTAGTCAACATAAGCAAGAATAAAAGAGTAAGAGGTATTCCTATTCTGAAGAAACCCGAGTTGGCAATGTACAAACAATACATCAAATTGGGAAGATGGGCAAAACTAATTTCAAAAGAAAGAATTACAATGCTGGAGAAGTCTTGGAATTAGGGCATATTGAACTATGTGGACCAATAGGAACAACAAGTTACACTGGAGAGATTTATTTCATTCTATTTGTTGATGATCATTCTGTAATGATGACTTCTATGTTTCTCAAATAAAAATCAGAAGCTTTTCAGTAGTTTAAATGGTACCTTGCTTCAATTGAGAAGGAAACAGGAAAGAAACTAAAATTCCTAAGAACTGCTAGAGGAGGTGAATTCATTTTCTTCAGTTTTTTCTTTGTCCTTTGTTCCCTTTTTTGTTCCTTTCCTTTGTCCTTGTTGTGGTTATTATTATTATTATTATTATTTTTATTATTTTTACTATTATTATTATCATTATTTTCTTTATTATTGCTTTGTTGTTCTTTTTTTTCCTTGGTAGTCTTTTACTCTTATTTTCTCTTTCCTCCTTGCTTTCCGTGCTTCCCTCTCCCCCCAACCCTTCCTTCCTTTTTATCCTTTGAGTGAGGCTAAGTCTGCTGCTTATTATTTTCTCCTTATTGTTCTCTCATCCTGATGATGGATCACGGAGTGTGATCCGAAACGTTGATGCTTAAAAACTCACACAATCAACACCAGAAATCTAGCTATAAACTCAATGGATTGTGGAAATCTGATTGATTTAAAAGAGAAATCAACTGACAGGTATCTACCCCTGGTACACCACAACAAAATAGAATAGCAGAAAGAAGAAATAGATCCATTATGAATTGTGCAAGGACCCTGATGATTGAAAAGAATGTTGCAACCATATACTAGAAGGAAGCTATCAGCACTGTAGTTCACACCTTGAACAGAGTTCAACTGAAGAAAGGTATTGATCAGACACCCTATGAATTATGGCATTACTATAGACCCAATGTTTGTTATTTCAAAATATTTGGAAGTAAATGTTACATCTTGGAGGAAGAAAGAAATGGAAAATTTGATGTAAAAGGTGACGAAGGTATATTACTAGGCTACTCCTATAAAAGAAAAGCATATAAATGTTTGAATCTTGCTACTCATAAATTCATAAAAAGTGTAAATGTAAAGATTGCTGATTTTGCAAAAAGAAGTAAAGAATAGAGCAGTAAAGAGCCTGAGATTTACCAAGACCATCCCTTCCTACTCAGCCTTAAAGTCTATGGTGAAAACCTGCACAATTGTCTAGTTAATTATGGAGGTTTAGGTAACATTATGCCTCTATCCATTTATAAGAAGCACGGATTGGTCCCTACACAATCCAAAGGTGCAGTGGTTCAAGTTGAAAAAACTATTGTCAATATGGTGGGTGAATTAAAAAATATCTAGATATAACTCGTCTAAGAAACCTAGGTCTCCAGTGTCATCAACGTCCAAGTGGTTGACATCTTCAAGACACATGGGATGATATTAAGTTAGAATTGTTACAAGGCCCTTAACAGGTATATCTCAACTAACTTTTCCCACTTGTGGCTTCCTTGGAGAGGGAGATACAACTAGATAAAAGTGGATAGTGAACCTCAGATGAAACAATCCCTCACATACTATAGTCAATGTATTATGAACTTGATACTATACCTTAGATACAAGCAATGGTAATTGGACAAAAACCATGCCAGCCACTGAATTCATCAGCAAAAAATTTGTTACAACCTGTGAAACTTGAGCTACTACTAGTCGCAACCGAGTCTCAGATAGAGGCAACCGAGTCTCAGATAGAGGGAACCAAATCTCACATAGAGGCAACGAAGTCTCAGATAGAGGAAATCAAGTGTCATTTAGAAGAGCATAATAGAATATTTGAGCATGGTGAACCAAGTGGAGGAAGCCCATAATCAAAGATGAAGGAACCAGTACTTGCAAAATATGTCAGAAGGCATCATGTACCTGAAAAAACAATTGGAGATCAAATAGAAGGTATAATGACAAGGAAAAAAATTAAAGGTACATGTATGCTTAGTGAATTTGAACCTAGATCCATTAAAGATGCATTGAATGATGAAAGTTGGATAGAAGCCATGAATGAAGAGATTGAGTAGATAGAAAATAACAAAACCTGGACTCTTGTGCCTAGACCAAAAGACAAGAATGTAATTGGTACTAAGTGGGTTTTTAGAAACAATTTGAATGAAAAAGGTGAAGTTTTTAGAAACAAGGCAATAGTAGTGTGTAAAGGATATGCTCAAGAAGAGGGTATTGATTACAGAGAAATTTTTTCTCCTGTTGCAAGACTTGAAGGAGTTAGAACTCTTCTGGCATATGAAGCAAATAAATGATTCAAGGTATAGAAAATGGATGTAAAATTCACATTCTTGAATGGAATTCTGGAAGAGGAAGTTTATATTGAGCAACATGAAGGTTTTTTTTGTCCTAACAAAAAGAATATGGTTTGGAAATTGTACAAAGCTTTGTATGGACTGAAAAAACTCCTAGAGCTTGGTATGAAAGACTGCATGGTTACCTAGTAAGTATTGGATTTTAGAGAACTAATGATAATAGTAGCTTATACATTAAAGAAGGACCTCAGAACAAGATACTATTAGTAGAGATATTTGTTTATGATATACTATTCACTGGATATGATGATTTATGCAAATCATTTTCTCAAGAAATGAGTATGGGATTTCAGATGTCTATGTTTGGAGAAATCAAATTCTTTGTTGGTTTACAAGTTCATTAGATGAAGGATGGTATCTACATTACTCAGTCTACATACATCAAAGCAATATAGAAGAAATTTGGAATGGAAGACTCCTGACTAGTTGGGACACCTATGTCTACTGGACATAAGTTCTCTAAGGATGATGATTCAAAGCAAGTAAATTAGACTACTTAAAGATCCATGATTGGTAAACTTTAATATGTTGTTCACACTAGGCCTGCTATTGAATTAGCATTTGATATTGTTGCAAGGATTTCATCTAATCCTAGAGAGAATCATTTGATGGCTATCAAAAGGATTCTAAGATATCTCAAAGGCACTAAAGATTATGGATTATGGTATAAGAATGGAGGAAACTTTGATTTGAAGACTTTTACTGATGTTGATTGGGCAGGAAGTGTTGATGATAGAAAGAGCACCAATGGAGGAGATTTATTTCTTGGAAAGAGGTTAGTCTCCCGGACTAGTAAGAAAGAAAATTGCATTTGTCAGTCTATAGTAGAGGAAGAGTATGTTGCGGTAGCAGTGAATTGTTCAAATATCATATGGTTAAAACAATTGTTGTCAGGTATGAAGGAGGAAATCAAAGAACCAGTTGTTATCTACTGTGACAACACTAGTGCTATTAACATTTAAAAGAACCCTGTGATGCATACTAAGACTAAGAATATTGCAATAAAGTATCATTTCTTGAGAGAATTGGTTTAGGACAAAGAAGTAAGGTTGGAATATGTGAATACTAAAGAACAAATTGTAGACATATTCACAAAACCTTTACCTAAGGATGCATTCTTGTATCTTACAGGAAAGCTAGGGGTGATTCACCTAACCGAGGCTCACTAATGCATAGATTAGTGATGCATCAACCGAGCTACAGTAAAGATCTAACAAGTTGATGTAGGTTGTCATAACTTATTGCATATAAATTAGTACATTAGGTACATTAAAAATTGATTGGATGGAGTCTTTGGCATTTCAAAGAGGGAGATATTATTGATTTCATGCCAAAGAAATCCAGAGGGAGAGATTATTATAGAATTCAACATATTAGAAGGAAAAATTTATCAAAAATAGAGATTGAAGAAGAAAATTGTTTATCAGTGACTGTGAAGACAGAGGGAGTTTTCTGGATAAGAATCAAAATGAAGCTAAGGATATGATAACTTTTATTCTTGTTTCTTTTAAAATTATTTGTATAATGACATGTTG
>MU224311.1:1701342-1718625 GCA_018584345.1 Thuja plicata | reverse complement strand
AGACTTCAGTATCTGCTAAGTGATTTGTAGTATTAACCAAGCTCAGTCAGTTAATGAAGGAAGTTTTGTATTAACCAAGTTCACTCGGGCAATACAGTGAGTTTACTCACAACCAAGTAATGGTCGAGCATCATTAATCAAGTTATGCATTGAGTGTTAGCCGACTTACAACAATTTACACTTTATGTTTAATTGGTTAAATGCAGCTGATAGAGTTGAGTTTTAATATTTATTTGAAAGAGTATTCAAGCCGACTTGACAAGGATTATTACATATATACAAGGTCAAGTTTGTATTGAAAAGTGTGGAGAAGAAGAGATATGATATGAAGAGTGAAGGAGAAGTAAGAAGGAATTCTTATTAAGGAAAAAATATCTAGACTAAGATACAAAATAATATTTGATCCCTGAGGATCCAGTTAAAGTTAGAATAGAGATCTAAATCTGCAAAATTAGTTTCTTCTACAATTAGGTCAACTCATTGTTACTCTCTAAGAATTTTAGCAGTGATCCAAATCTCCTAACCAAATAGACTTAATAGTCTTTCATAAATCCTCTCACAAGGTGGCATTTCTACATTGAAGTGTCTAAAGACCTCTAACAAGGCCACTCCTTACAAGGTGATTAAATCCTTTAACAGGGTCACACCTAACAGTGTATTTTCTAAGCTTTAACAGGGTTGGCTCCTAACAGGGCTCACTTCAAAAGAGTGAAAAATGGTAACTAGTTGCATTTGGTGGTTTTCCTAAATTGGGTTTCCATGTTAAATCTTGGTGTCATCTATGTACATGTTATTTGATTTATGCTATATGTTTTTTCATTAAGTTACTAAAGGTTAATCACACTTAATATCTTAAGATTACTTTGTTAACTGAGTTACAACATATTATCGTTCATTAATCAAGAAGAGTGATAAGTTTGTTTAAGACATATAAGGGACTTGGATTTGTTTTTGTGGTAACTGATTCACCCCTCCCCTCTCAGTTACTCATCTCATTTCCAACAGTTAGGACTAATGTAATAAGGGAGATTATATTAGTGTACTACATAAAATAGCTTAGTTATAGTTTAGATTAATAAATAAATGTTAGTTCATAGTTGTTAGTTGGGAAGTTATATTCCCATAGTTAGTTTTATACTTGAATTATGGTTTTATATAGCCAACACTAAGAAATGTAACAACATCCATTTTGTATTATACTGTATTAATTGATTAATCTATTTTTCCTTTTCACTTTTAAAACCCTCTATGAATGTTGAATTCCTCTAATGACATAATTTTTTCCATGACACGTCAACTATAATAGTTGTGTTTTGTTAGTCAGCATGTGATTATTAGATTAAATTAATTGTTAAAATAAGATGGAATTATATCCATGTCTTGATCAAAATATAAGGGATTATATATTATTGCTTTTACAATAACAAGATTGTGTAACATTTAGCCAATAATACTAAGCAAAAAGAAACACACACACACACACACACACACACACACACACACACACACACACACACACACACACACACACACACACATATATATATATATATATATATATATAGAGAGAGAGAGAGAGAGAGAGAGTTGCAAAAAATAAAGATAAATATATAGAATTAGTGATTGCATAGGAGAGGAGGCATATAAAGTAGAAATATTCTACATGTAACACTACCTAATTTTCCACATAGACAAGCCACCGAAGAACCTAAACATGATTACACAAAAAAAAAACCACCATAAACATAGCTTAAGCAAGGCAAAAAGGTGGGTTCCAGTCTCAAAACCTAATGAGATACCCAAATACATGGAACCCCATAAAGAAGAGGGGAAAAATAGTGGGGAAAAGATACCCCCTAAAGAAGGAAAAATATGAGAAGTAGAAAACCCCATGTGACAAAACAATACTTTTCATATATGAAAGATGAAGGAGAGAAATAATGCAGTTTTCCCTTATTAAAGTAATTCCTACAATAATGTTTGATGTTGAACAATAATTCTAAAGACAATATTACCTAGTTGAACAATTCCTCTCCTTAGGAAGAAAGAGAAACACAAAATTATGCAACTTATATTCCTATTCCTCAAAGGAATATGAGAGAATAAAACTCAAGATGTATGATACCTCTAAACTTTCCTCAAGTTTCAAAATGTTGATGTCAAAAGGTTCTATAGTCAAATCAAGTAATTTAGGCCACGGCGATGAAAAGAAAAATCTAAAGCTTTATTATTTTTGCTTCTATACATTTAAAAAATGGGGATATTTATTAATAGTGCATGTGGACATGTTTCTATTGTTTCTTGTTTGAGCATTAAAAGAAAAATGGAAAATCTCAGCAAGTAAATGCCTGAGATTGTCAGGGAATTTTTTAATGTGCTAAACTTTGGGAATGTGGGAAAGAACTCATGTACCATGGATCAATTTAAGAGGACTTTTGCAATCATGAAAATGCAGTTTGTGGAGATGGAAATTATAGATAATATTTATCTTTCCATGTCACTTGAAGATCATGTGAATTAATTAATGCACCTAGTTGTGGATGACTATAGATTAGAGGTTTCTATTGGCCTTCAACTAGAAGAAAAAATTGTTATCTCTCTCAAGGAAAAGCCCCATTTTTTCCCAAAGATGATTTGAGCCAAGATTGACTCACCTAAAGTCTAGGGATTAATGAATAGATATATAGGAGGTTAGAGGAAATAAAGGCAGGAGTTTCAGTGTCATCTTGAGCTAGCTTCTCACTAAGGGATTATTCATTACATGAGAAGTAATCTATTTTTGTCCCTGAAGAGTTCGTGCTTGTCATATTTGTTCCTGACGAAAAGAGGGGACTTGATATATTTGTGTCCCTAAAGAGAAGAGGGGGTTTGGAATCATGATTTTCCCTTCAAGGAGAGAGGGGGGAGGAGGGGAAGATTTGAATATGATCTATCAAGCACTTGAGGAGATGTTAGGCACACTTAGATGAGATGTCACATTCAGAGTAAAGACGTCTCATGTGCAGGCATGTCAGTGATGTTATGCGCAATAGAATAGAGGTTGTTTCCATAGCACTTTAGGAGGTGTTAGACACACTTAGAGGAGTTGTAGACTTTTGGAGGAAAGGTGTCTCATGTGAACCACTAGAGGAGGAATTAGACACACTCAGAGAAGATGGGGAATTTCAAAGAAAATGTATTTCATTGTGCGTGGGAGGTGGGAACACTCATGTTGTACAGACAATTGGAGGTTTTGCAATTAGGAGATCCACTAATGCAGTCAATTTGGTGTTTCTTGAGTGAACGAGGAGGATTGGTGGAGATGTTTCATTAAATTCTCTAGAAGGGTTGGGTTCAAAACCCTTGCAACTTCCACTCCCATTTGGATTAATGTAATAAGGGGGGAATGTTAGAATATTACATTAAATAGCTTAATTTCTAGTTTAGATTAATAAATAAATGTTAGTTCATAGTTGTTAGTTGCGAAGTTATATTCTCATATTTAGTTTTTATACTGGAATAATAGTTTTATATAGAAAGTGCTTAGAAAAGTAACATCATCCATTTTGTATTAGATTGTATCAATCGATCAATCTATTTTTCCTTTTCACTTTTAAAACCCTCTATGAATTTTGAATTCCTCTAATGACACCATTTTTTCCATGATGCGTCAACTATAACTGTTGTGTTTTGGTAGTCAGCATCTGATTATTACACTAAATTAATTTTTAGAATAGGAGGTAATACTATTCATGTCTTGATTAAAATACAAGGGATTATCTATTATTTTTTTTACAATCTTAGGATTGTGTAACACTTACCCAATAATACTAAGCAAAGAGAAACATAGAGAGAGAGAGAGAGTTGCAAAAAATAAAGATGAATAAATAGAATTAATAAATTCATAGGAGAGGAGTGGAGGCATATAGAGTAAAAATATCCTACTAGAAACCCTACCTAATTTTCAAGCCACTGAAGACCTAAGCTTGATTACATACAAAAAAATACCATAAATACAGCTTAGGCAAGGCAAAAAGGTGGGTTCTAGTCTCAAAACCTAATGGGATACCTATTACCCTAATTTTTTACATCTAGGATAGTAATCAAGAATAGTAAAAAATTGCATGGAGGTACACCTCTTTAACACTATTGTTCAGCTAATGAAGATGAAAAACATTGCTATTGCATTCATATTATCAGGTTACATTGTACTCTAATGGTGCAGGAGAAAATAGGTAGGGTAAGTGTGAAATGTAACCTAGGGATTATTTTGATGTTTTGGCATGTAGTGGTTCTAGTCAGACCACTAGGTTAATAAAGGAACATGTAGTTCCTAGTGTGTAGGATGTAAAGTGTGAGGAAGCCTAATTAGGTCCTTAGTGACCTTTGAGTCCAATCTAGGTCTATTAGGGTGTTTTATGATTTTAGTGACAAATATGGCCAAGAAAAGGATTGAAGGTCCTATTTTATGTTTATACACCATAATGAGTGATTTGGGGAAGATTGGACACCTTTTGACCAAGTTTGGACAGCATATCCAAAAAGTTGCAAAAGTTGTCAATGTTGTCATTGATAACATTTGTTGCAAGAATGAAACTTCGAAGGAATTAGTTCCTTAACTATCTATAACTGATGTTTTAGTTCCTTGGTCAACTATAAGAGGATATCCTCGATCATTTTCAAGGTTTGGAAAGTTGATGTTAGAGTGTGTACAGACTGTGAAATTGAAGAACAGTTACAATTTTTGTGTTTTGTGAGGATCTAATATTTTAATGGATTGAATCTGCTGATGTAAGCTTTGTTTTTGGTAATGTAGATTTTTCTAAGAATTTTTTTGTTGGTACTTTGTTAATTGGAATATTTTTAGTTGCTTTGTTAAAATATTTTAGTTTTTTTCCTTTCGCTAGTTTGAATTGAGCATTGTCAGCAAATGGGGCCATAGATCCATTTTCCACCGTGGCACTTGCATAGGATCTTGGATTATGGAAGGTGACTCCATTTAAATTATGTAAAATGAAGTAGGGGCCCTAGAAATTATGGCATCTATTTTTAAGGTAATTCCCTAGGCGATCCAGAGATGCATGGCTAGGGGTCACCAAGAGTTGTAGAGAAATTTGGAGAGATTGAAAGCATTCATTGCTTCAATCAAGAATTCTAGGAAGGTATTATGTTGAATGAAAGAATCCTATCTCAGAGAAGAATTTTAGGTGAGTTGTTTTGTAGGCCAAGAAAACCAATTTCTTGTGCAGATTGTGAAAAGGACCTAAAACCCTAAATTTTAGGCACGTTTGTAGGAGTTATTGTATGGACACCTCTAGAAGCCAAGACCTAGAAAATCCTTAGGTTCTTGAAAAAGGGTATCAGGATATGGTGTTAGTTTTTTCACTTGTTAAGATTTTTAACAAGTTATTGTAGAAAAGGAGCCCAACTAGGGCTAATGCTAGTAGCCCTCTTTTGGGTGTAATTGACTTGGAATTTGGAACTCATTGAGGATTTCAATCCCAAAATAGTTTTTGGACATAAAAAGTAGTCCAATAGAAAATATTGAAGACTACGTTTCCACATGGAGGTGTTTGGGATCCATTTGGGTCAGTTTGTACAGATGGAGCAAGGAAGGCCAATTGATGCCTAGTAAGGAGCATTTTGAGTTTTGATTCTATATTGTTGGTGTTCACTAGTTGAAGGGAATAGGATATTGTGAGGAGAATCCTAAAGAAGATAGGGTTAGTTGAAGAACCCTAGTAGGTCAATAGAGTGGCCTAGGAGCCCCTAGAGGAAGCTAGGGAGAAGCAAGACTAGGGTTACATCAGAGTGATATCAAAGCAAGTTGAGAAAGTTGGGAAGTTGGTGCATGTCTATAGGTACTAGAGAGTCAGTAGGAGAGTCAAAAATGGTGAAAAATGTAGAGTTAGCTAGAGACAGTTGATGAGAAAAAGGAGAGGAACTGAATCCTTGAAGAAGCCTTAGGAGGCATGAGGTTGAAACTAGAGGAAGTTCCAAATGAAGTAGCTAGGAGAAAAGAAGGGGTGGAAAGAAGTGATAGCAGCAAGAAGGTTTCAGAGGAATACATCATTCCAGAACCTAACCCTGTCTTGAATGAAGAGCCATTCTTGCAGGCCATAAAAGCATTAGGTGGAAAAGCATTAGAAGGAATCCCTTTGTTTAGTGGCAAGATGGATATTGAAGTAGTAATGGATTGGATAGAGGGAATGGAGAATCATTTTGAATGCGAGGGTTTGACTGAAGCCAAAAAGCTTAAGGTGGCCAAGTCTAGACTCAGAGGGTCCGGTTTGACTTGGAGAAATACCTTCAAGATGAGAGGGTAATAATGGGGAAGAAACCAATTGCAAATTGGAATGCAATGGTGAATAAGTTGAAGGATAATTATCTCCTAGAGGATTATGAAATCCAACTCCATAGAAAGAGACAAAACTTGTAAAAAAAAGACCTAGATGAGGCATCATACACTGAGGAATTCCAAATATTGTGTCTAAGGTCTAAATTGCAAGAAGATGAGTCAATAAAAGTGGATAGATACTTGGGTGGACTGAAGTGGAAAATCCAAGAGGATATTAGCCTATGGAATCCAACTACAATACATAAGTGTCATTAGTTAGCCATAAGAGTGGAGGAGAAGAACAAGAAGAATGGTGACTCTAGTTTCAAGAACAATACAGGTAGAGGAAGAGACCAAAAGGGTCAAAGAGGAGGCTACCAAGGCAGAGGTAGTGAGCAAAGGTCATAAGGAGAGAACAAGTTGACAAAGTAGCAGACTAAAAGTAGTTCAAGAGGAGGTTATAATAAAGGTAAGGGTAATCACTATGGTCCTAACAGAGGAAGAGGAGGTAGGAGTCTTACTTTGTAACCATGAAGTGTTATTATTGTGGGCAATTAGGCCATCTAGCTTATAGATGTCCTGACAAACATTCTATAAAAAACAGTGATAAAAGGGTAGTATATGCCCATGAGGACACTTGAAGTGTCAAAGCACCTAAGATTGACCATCTACAATAAGAGATGGGAGAGAAATTGATGTTCATGAGAGTACCAATAAGACAACCAATCAAGGATGACCCCAAACATAGGAGGGCCTTGTTCAGAATCAGATGCAAAATTCTTGGTAAGGTTTGTAAAGTGATTGTGGACTTTGGATCCATAGATAATATCATCTTAAAGAAGGCAATAGTGAAACTTAAGCTAGCCAAGTTACCCCATGTGAATCCTTATAAAGTGACATGGCTCAACAAAGGCCAAAGTGTATTGGTCAATGAGCATACATGGGTTGAGTTTTCAATTGAAGGGTACAAGGATAGACTACCTTGTGACATCCTACCAATGGATGCTTTCCATTTTCTACTAGGAAGGCCTTTGCAATTTTATAATGGGGCAGTATATGATGGGAAGGAGAATTCCATCACCTTCAAGAAAGGAGGGAAGACTTTCAAGATTCAATATTTACTAGAAGATGAGGAACCACAGTTAAAGAATCATAGTGTCATGTTGTGTAGTGGGAAGTAGTTTGTGAAAGATATCAAGGATGATGAGAGTGAAGGGTATGCCATTGTGCTAAGACCCAAGGAGAATGAAAAACTAGTGAAGGTGCCATTACCACTAGAGGTACAAGAATTTATTGTGAAGTACAAGGACATAGTGAGTGATGGCACTCCTCCAACCCTACCACCTAAGAGAGTAATAAGTCACCAAATAGACTTTGTGCTAGGGGCATCTTTACCCAATAAATCAACATACAATCTTACTCCTGATTAGAACTTGGAGGTAGCTAGACAAGTGCAAATTTTTTTGGATAAAGGCTTGATCAAGAAGAGTATTAGCCCTTGTGCAGTCCCGGTTGTGTTGGCATCCAAGAAGGGAGGAAAATGAAGACTATGCACAGAGTCAAGGGCTATAAATTAGATCACAAAAAGGTATAGGTTCCCTAACCTAGGATAGAATATCTCATGGATTTCCTTGGAGAGGAAATGTACTTTACCAAGTTGGACTTGAAGAGTGGATATCACCAAATCAGGGTGAAAGAAGGGGATGAATAGAAAATGGCATTGAAGACCACAGATGGGTTATATGAATGGCTTGTTATGTCATTTGGTCTCTCAAATGCTTTGAGAACATTCATGAGGATCATGAATGAGGTGCTCAAGGACTTCACAGGGAAGTTCGTGGTGGTATATCTTGATGATATACTGATATTTAGCATGAGAAGAGAGGATCATATTGTTAGAATACTTCAGAGATAACTTAGAGGGGGGGGTGAATCAGTTATCAGTAACTTTAAATCTTTTGTACTTATTAATCTAGACTGATATATTTTATATTCACATTCAGATAACACATTACAAAACACATCAATTTGGTTATAGGGAAACCAAATGGTAAAAAACCTGGTGGGAATTAGTACCCACAAAGAACTATATTGTTTATAGTAATCCCTGTTAAAAGATTCTTCAACCCTGTTAGGAGTTGTTCAATACAATGTAGTAGTATAGTTGACTTGGTTAAGGGTCAGACCCTGTTAGGAGTCTTTTACAATAACCCTATTAGGGGTGGAGGACTCACTGTCCAAGTGGTGAAGGCTACAACCTTCTAGATATTTGATACACATTGTATCAACAAGATGAACTGTTGTATGTGACACTGCTTGTCTGATCAGTTCCTTTTATGCGCCAATGCTTTAACTTCTTGTAAAGCAATATAAAAATCTACTCTATATTCTGAATGCTTCAACATAAACATTTATACTATCAACATATGATAAATATAGCTCTGCTACTTTAACAATCTGCTCTGCTTTTCTAATATCTGGCTTTCACAACTCTTCTTAACACAAATGACCTTTTATAAGTACATACAGCAAGTATGAGATCATTGGACCTGTTAGAAAACTCTTCATAACATACTTGTTGGCTCTACTAAGCACGCAAGCATAATTACAACCACGCAAGTCAATGCTAAACAGACGCATTGCTTCACTAAGTCAGCTTCACCAAATTGACCATAACATTGCAATCTTCTTGAAACATGTTTGAAACATTTAGATTAATATCAAAAAATCATAACTCATCATGAATATACACACACATATTCTAAATATAGGTGTAACTTGATCAACACATTACATACGTCGGCCTTAAACTGTTAATCCTCCAGAACTGTAACCGTCAATAACACAATTACATATCTTTACTGAAACTTCATATCTGGGTCTGTGTGTATGAACATAGCATAATAAACATGTCAACAACATGTATCTATCCACACTGGTCTTCATGTCATCATATGGATAAGTACATATAAAAGTATTGTGTGTATTATATGTTGTCATCAATGACAAACATACAATCCATCAACTGTTCAGAATCAAATCTCCAACAATCTCCCCCTTTGGCATTGATGGCAACATATGATAAAAAAACAACTTATGTTCATGGTGTCTTCTTTCTTTTACAATCTTCTCCATATCCTCATCAAAGATTCATCTATACTACTGTAGTTTCTTGGACTGTGTTTTATCTGTAAACTCCCCTATTGTCATACTTCCCCACTGTGTTCCTTTACTCCCCCATAGTATAATATCCTTGTATGTTTTCCTTATTTGTCTTGTTTTTATTGGTATATATTCTCCCATTGACATCAATGGCAAAGGTTGCCATAAACCATTATGCACAGGTACTACTCCAGAAGTAGAGTAGTCAACCATTCATCAGTCACATAGGACTGATGTACTTGCTACTTTTTCTAATCAGACTTAGGAGAGGGAATTACTCCCAGCTTCTCCCTTAGATACTCAAAAGTGTCCTTTGCTAAAGGCTTTGTGAAAATGTCTGCTAGCTGATCTTTTGTTCTTACATAGTCTAATGTTACTTCCTTTTCTGCAACTTTTTCTCTCAGCTAATGGTACTTGATCTCTATGTGTTTTGTCTTTCCATGCATCACATGGTTCTTAGAAATGTTAATAGTACTGGTGTTATCACAATGAATAACAATAGGATAGTCAACCTGAATACCAAAGTCTTTAACCATCTGCTTGATCCAAACAATTGTTGTACAATTCAGTGCTACTACAACATATTATGCCTCTACTGTTGACTAAGAAATACAATTTTGCTTCTTTCTTTTCCAAGATACCAACTTTTCTCCAAGAAATACTTCTCCTCCTAAAGTGCTCTTTCTATCTTCAATACAACCTGCCCAATCTACATCAATATACACATGAAGTTGTGTATTCTCTGATTTAGGATACCATATACCATAGTCTATAGTTCCCTTAAGATATATGAATATTATTTTGATTTCCATTAGGTGATTATGCTTGGGTTCAGCTGCAAATATTCCAACAATGCCAACTGCATTAGATATGTCAGGTCTTGATTTAGTTAGATAAATAAGCTTTCTAATCATAGATTTGTACAATGTTTTATCAACTGCTGTGGAGTCATCATCTTTTGAAATTTTACTTCCTGTGATCATAGGAGTGCATAGTGGCTTGAAATCCTCCATCTTGAAAGTTTTCAATATTTCTTTCACTTATTTTGACTGATTAATTAATATTCCTTTATCTGTCTGATTTACATTTATTCCTAAAAAGTATTTTACAGGACCAATCATGCTCATTTCAAATTCATTCTACATTTCTTTTGCAAATGTTATACTAAGCTTGTCATTACCTCCAAAGGTAATGTCATCAACAAATATGGCAACTAATAGTAGTCCATCAGGTGTTTCTCTTGTGAACAAGTTGTAATCTTCTGCTCCTTTCTTGAATCCAATCTTGGTGAGATAACCATCTAGTCTCTCATACCAAGCTCTTGGGGCCTGTTTAAGTCCATAAAGTGCTTTCTTTAGTTTGCATACCATGTCTGGTCTATCTGAAAGGTTAAATCCTTCAGGTTGTTCTATGTAGACTTCTTCTTTTAAGTCACCATTCAAAAAGGCTGATTTGACATCCATTTGACAAACTTTAAAGTATTTTATTGTTGCATATGCCAAAAACAATTTTATGGCTTCCAGTCTGCTCACAGGGGTAAATGTTTTAGTGTAGTCTATTCCTTCTCTCTGCACATATCCTTTACATACTAATCTTTCTTTGTTTCTTATTACTATACCTTCTTCATTCATTTTGCTTCTAAAAATCCACTTTGTTCGAATTGTATTTTATCACTTGGTCTAGGAACCAATTCCCATGTGTCATTCTTGATTATCTGATCTAGTTCTTCTTTCATTACATTTTTCCAATAAGAATTATTACAAGCATCTTCAACACTTAAAGGTTCAACCTATGAAAGTAAACATACCTCTTCATCCACTGTTAGACTCTTTGCTTTTGATCTGGTCAAGACACTGCTGCTCTGATCTCTAATGATATAATTTTTAGAGTGGTATCTAGATGTAAACTTAGGAACCCTAGGTGTGACTTCTTCCTCTATTATCTATTTTTCTTCATTGAATGAATCAAGGTCATTTCATGAGACATCAATGTAATCAAACATTTCTTCAATCATAGTATCTTGACTATTAGGTTTGGGTTCTTCTTCAATCAAGGGTGCATATTCATAGTACCTCTCTTGAATCATAAACTTCTCATCAATATTAACATGTGTCCTTTCAATTATCTTCTTTAATATCAAATTGAAACATCTGTAAGATTTGCTTTTAGTAGAGTAACCAAGAAAAATACCTTCATCACTTCTAGCATCAAACTTGCCAATACTGTCATCTCTCTTGATGTAGCACTTGCTGCCAAATATTCTAAAATATTTTACTGTAGGTACATTACAAAACCAAAGTTCATAGGGTGTCTTGTCCACACCTGGTCTCAATTGTGTTATGTTGATAGTATACACTACTATGTTCACTACATCTCTCTAATAGGTGTGTGCCACTTTTCCTTCAATCATCATGGTGCACATTGTATCAAGTATAATCCTATTTATCCTTTCTACAATTCCATTTTGTTGAGGTGTTCTAGGAGCACTCAACTACCTTTTTATTCCATGTTCTTCACAGTATTCATAAAATAGGTCAAAGGTGAATTCTCCTCCTCTATCTGATCTTAAACATTTCAATTTTAGTCTAGATTCATTCTCAACCTTAGCTTTTAATATTTTGAACTTCTCAAAGGCTTCTGACTTCTCTTTTAAGAAAGCAACCCACATCATCCTAGAAAAATCATCAACAAACAAAATAAAGTAGCTTTCACGATAGTATGATCTTGTTTGAGTAGGACCACATAAATCTGTATGCACTAAGTCCAACTTGTTTTTAGCTGAGGTCTGCTTTCTTCGGAAGGAACTCCTTACATGTTTACCCATAACACATTCCGTGCAAATTGTGTCAACTGGTCTTGCAATGCTTGGTAGGTCTCTAACTTCCTTGACATTAGCGATCTTTACTATATTATCAAAGTTGATATGACAAAGTCTCTTGTGCCATAACCAACTATCATCCACTTTCACAACAAAACAACTTACATCAGAATTAAGATGAAAAACATTACCTTTTTTTTAGAGCCTAATGCAATCATGTCTCCATCCTTGTTGCTAATGATGCACTTGTTGTCTTTGAACTCCAAATGATAGCCTTTGTCAAGTAGTTTTCCAACACTCAACAAGTTATGATTTAATCCATCAACATATAGAACATCATCTGTCTTATTCTTCCCATCCAAGGTGATGGATCCTCTTCCTATGATAGGTTTAGGAGTGTTATCTCCAAATATAACCATACCACCTTTGTATTTGTCTAACTAAAAAAATCTATCTTTGTCACCTGTCATGTGATGTGAGCATCCACTGTCAATGATCCAATCCATTCTGACATCTTCTTTGGAAATTAAGGCTAATTCATGATCTTCTTCTTTATCTACAATGTCCATATCTTTGAGAAACCTTTCCATGTCTTTAAGGGAAACAAATCCAATTTCATCTTCTCCTAAATCTTCAATAGTTACACCTTCTTCAACATGGTAACATTCCTTCCTATATTTGGGTTTGTAATCAGATCTGAACTTCTTGACTCTTGTGGGACATTTAGATGCAAAGTGACCAATGTTATTACATGAAAAACACTTGAATGGAAGCTATCCTTCATACTTTCATTTTCCCTTCTTTTCTCTCTTAGCAATCATGGAAATTATTTCTTCTAGCTCTTCATCATTTTCTTCATTCTCATTATGACTAGAGATGTGTGAGGATTTTTTACCGTGGATTGAAGCTTTGAAGGTTTTTTCATTCTTGGGTTCAGTCTTCAATCTTGATATCTCAAATGCAGAGATTTTGCTGATCAAAGTCTCTCTCTTTAAGTCTTGTGAGAATTTCATAGTTTCTTCTAGAATATTGATCTTGTTATCATTGTCTGATGTCAAATTAGTTAACAACTTATCCATTATATCCTCTTTTGAAATTTCTCCTCCATTATTTTTGATTCCAGATACTGCTTCATTTATCCTCTAATTATAAGTTCTAATGTTCTCTTTAGGTAATATCTCAAGAATGTTGTATTTATTCTTCCATGTCTTCCTGCATTCATTATTTGCTTGAACATCTCCTTCAAACATGTCTTCTAAATACTTCCATATGATATATGCTTTGTCAATCTTCTTGATCTTAGAAAATTACTATCAGACATGGCGCTGATTAGGGCTTCTTTGGAAATTGCACTATTGGTCAATGTTTCCTTTTGTTTATTAGTAGCATCATCCTTTGCAAGGTCTTTCAGAGATGGAATTACAACCTCTTGTGTAGAAATCTCAAAGATCTCAAATCCAATGCACTATAGATGTGTTATCATTTTGTTCTTCCAATCCAAATAGTTCTCTCCATCAAACTTAGGGCTTTCTTTTCTGAAGTAAGACATCTTGATCTACCTTAAGTTGTTAGGCTATCTCTCCAAGGCACTTGGCTCTGATACCAATTGTTAGAATACTTAGAGATAACTGGGGGGGGTGAATTAGTTATCAGTAACTTTAAATATTTTGTACTTATTAATCCAGACTGTTATAAATTATATGCACATTCAGATAACACATTACACAACACATCAATTTGGTTACGGGGAAACCAAATGGCAAAAAACCTGGTGGGAATTAGTACCCACAAAGAAATATATTGTTTATAGTAATCCTTGTTAAAAGATTCTTCAACCCTGTTAGGAGTTGTTCAATACAATGCAGTAGTATAGTTGACCTGGTTAAGGGTCGGACCCTATTAGGAGTCTTTTACAATAACCCTGTTAGGGGTGGAGGACTCACTATCCAAGTGGTGAAGGCTACAACCTTCTGGATATTTGATACACACTATATCAACAAGATGAATTTCTATATGTGACACTTCTTGTCTGATCAGTTCTTTTTATGCACCGATGCTTTAACCTCTTGTAAATAAATATAACAATTTACTCTGTATTCTAAATGCTTCAACATAAACATCTATATTATGAACATATGAAAAATATAGCTCTGCTGCTTTAACACTTTTCTTTGCTTTTCTAATCTCTGGCTTTCGCAACTCTTCTTATCAAAAATGACCTTCTATAAGTACATACACCAATTATGAGATCATGGGACCTGTTAGATGACTCTTCATAACATCCTTGTTAGATCTACTAAGTGTGCAAGAATAATTACAACCACAAAAGTCAATGCTGAATAGACGCGTTGCTTCACTAGGTCAGCTTTAGCAAATTGACCATAACATTGCAATCTTCTTGAAACACGTTTGGCACATTTAGATTAATATCAGCAAATCATAACTCATCATGAATATACACACACATATCCTAAAGATAGGTGCAACTCAATCAACACATTACATATGTTCGCCTTAACCATCAATCCTCCAGAACTGTAACCGTCAATAATAGAATTACATATCTTTAGTGAAACTTCATATCTAGGTCTGTGTGTATGAACATAGCATAATAAACATGTCAACAACATGTATCTATCCACACTAGTCTAAATGTCATCATATTGATAAGTACATACAGAAGTACTATGTGTATTATATGTTGTCATCAATGACAAACATAAAATCAATCAACTATTCAGAATCAAATCTCCAACAGATATCAGACATGTAGAAGTAGTATTGAAGAGATTGCATGAAGAGAAATTGGCTATCAACCTTGAAAAGTGTGAGTTCTTCAAACGAGAACTAGTGTTTTTAGGCTTTGTAGTGTCCAAAGGGTCTTTAAAGATGGACCAAGACAAGGTTGTTGATATCCTAAACTAGCCTCCACCTCCCATAGCCACAAAGGTAAGGAGTTTTCATGGCCTTGCACAGTTTTATAGGAAGTTTATTAGAAATTTTTGTGGGATATGTGCACCATTGATGGATACTATTAACTAAGTTTAGGTTGACCTTAGAAGTAGAGAATGCCTTAAAGATGTTGAAGAAATAAGTTGCTACTCAACCTGTCCTACAATTACCGAGCTTTGAGAAATTGTTAACCATTGAGTGTGATGCTAGTGGACTAGCAGTAGGAGGTGTATTGAGTCAAGAAGGTCAGCCAATTTCCTTATTTAGTGAGAAATTGAATGAGGATAAGAAGAAATATTCTTCTTATGACCTAGAACTATATGCTTTAGTTTAGTCCCTTAGAAAATGGATGCATTATTTGTTTCCTAAAGAGTTTGTGGTATTTACTGATAATTAATCTCTTAGCTACATAAATAGTTAGGAGAAACTAAGCAATAGGCACTTGAAATGGATATAATATTTACAAGCATTCACCTTTACTATAAAACACAAGAAGGGGAAGCTCAATAAGGTTATAGATGCTTTAAGATGAAGGTTACTTACAGTCCAAGAAGTCCAATTGAATAGCATTGGCATTGATAGTTTCAAAGACTTATACAAGGCAGATGGGGACATTGGGGAAGCATACAAGGTATGTGTGGATTTTCAAAACCATTTCCATAGCAAGTTCTCAGAGTTTACTTTGCAGAATGTATTTTTATTCAAGGGTAACAAGTTATGTGTGCCAAGAGGCTCTATGAGGCTGAATGTCATATAGGAGAAACATAATGGAACTTTAAGTGGTCACTTTGGTGTAAACAAGACCTTAGAGCTTGTGCAAAGGTTCTACCATTGGCCAAAGTTGGTGAAAGATGTCACCAAATATGTGGATCAGTGTGTTGTTTTCATGAAGGAAAAAGGAGGAATGAGTAATGCAGGGTTGTATCAGCTTTACTAACTGACCATGGGAGTGTGTGAATATGGATTTTATCATAGGCCTACCCAAAACCAAGTAGGGGTATGATAGCATTTATGTAGTTTTTGATAGATTTAGTAAGATGGGACATTTCATTCCATGTAAGACTACTAATGATGCTATCCACATAGCCTATTTGTGTCTTAAGGAGATTGTGAGGATTCTTGGTCTTCCTTTGAGCATAGTATCACATTGGGATGTAAAATTTATGAGCCATTTTTGGAGGACATTATGGACTAGATTAGGTACCAATCTATCTTTTTCTTCAGCTTACCATCCTCAGATTGATGGCCAAACTGAGGTGGTAAATAGAGTGTTGGGTAACCTATTGAGGTGCCTAACTAAGGATTATGGGTAGACTTGGGATGTGGTCATTCGCCAAGAAAAATATGCTTATAATGACAGTAAGAACAAAATGATAGGAAGAAGCCCATTTGAGATTGTTTATGGGATGCACCCTAGGGGTATTTGTGAGATCATGGATGTTGGAGGTATGGAATATAGAAGTGGGGATGCTGAGGATTTCACCCATACCATGAAGTAGATACACAAACAAGTCAAGAAGCAAATCCAAGATAGTCAATGATCTGTAAACGGATCTAGACTATTTGCAGAATTGAATGATTAAATAAAAAAAACAACTTAGCGGAAGACTTAATTCATTTATCATAAATGAAATTATGCTTCAAAACTTAAGGTGAGAAACTTAATTGAGAGAGAAGAAGATAAGAAGGTGCAAACAGAGTTTGATTACGGAGTTCGCCACAAATGTGACTACGTCTCCGGGTCGGCTCAAATAGAGTACAACCGATCTGATTAATCTCCAAAAAATCAAATACAATGCACCAAGACCATTCCTTCAAGCACTTTGGCAGCATAAAAATTCTTCGAAGTATGAAAATGGCTCCAAAAATCTCCCTATTCCTTTGATTCAAAATTCCACCACCTAGATCTGAAAATTTCCCCCCCTCAAGAATTACAAACAAAATTCTCCAAAAAACTAATTTCTCTCCAAGTCTAATTCCAACTCTTCCAAGGCTAATTGTCCCTCTAAGGGAAAATAATCCCCCTTTTATACAT